>QLPI01024052.1:0-11155 GCA_003314275.1 Chroogomphus rutilus
CCAGATCGTTATTCCCAAAATCGTCTTTTACTAAGGTTGGGATTTTCCCTTGGACTTTCAAGCCGCTTTCTTCCACCACAACTACCCACTTTTCCACGGTCTCCTCACCGTTCATCGCGTTAGAGTCGCGGCAAACCGGCCCAAAACTGCTGCTCTTCCCTGTCTTTCCTTTCCTTTCCTTTCCTTTCCTTTATTGAATCTAGACAAAGGTCTCAGTCGAGTAAGTGATAACACGACTAATATTAATACCTAGACAAAGGTCTATGTAGGAATGGTACATGAGCTTATGTCAAGGGAAGAACATAATGAGTGTCTCACCTCAGTCAAGTAAGTGATAACACGACTGAGGAGATCACTAGCTAGCTACTGGTGTTTATATACTGTAGCTAGACAATAGTTATGAACAATAATAAATAGTACAATGGCAGTGAATGAACAATGGTGAATGAACAATGACATGAATGAACAATGGCATTCATGAGTGAGGACTTATCTCATATTCCAACATCCTTTCCTCTGTCCTTAACTTCTTCCTTGCCCCCATACCTCACAGTCATACAAACCATGATTCTCTCCGATGCCAGACCCTCCCCCTCCCCCTCCCCCATCCCAACCTATGCCCCCCAGCACCAACCTTATGGCATCTAATCATCAGCTACCCCAATGGACAATGAGAACACCCACACCTGCATCCAGCACTGACCCTGGCAACCCTGTAACCTTATTATCCTCAAGAGGTATAACTGAAGACAACAAGACCAACATCTTGGCTTTGGCTGCCACTATGGAATCCTTTAGCGACTTAAGAAAACCCATCAACAACACATATATGATAGGTAAGGAAGGAACCCAACAGCTTATTGTAGAAATGGCAAGCTTCTATGTGCAGCTATTCTAAACCTAAGACGGTTGTTAAACAGATGTGTTTTTATAATGTAAAGAAATAAGTATCTAAGTTGGTTGTTAAACAGACATGTTTGAACAACTGCTGTACAAGGTACCCTACTTATAGTGTGTAGCACGTCCTTACTGTATAATAAAAAAGAAACATATGGAAACGAATGGAAAGTCTCACTAATAAATGAATGTGTCCTGGCATTTGGTGTAGGCACCATCTACCCTCAATATACTGTGAAACCCACTCAATCGGCACTGTCTTTACAACACTCTCCCATGATTGAGTCGTCAGATATGATACCAAGTGTCTCAACAAGGAACCAGTGTCGATCACGTGAAAATGATTTTGTCAACATGTTGGCAATGTTATCTTTTGTACCCACAGGTGAGACGTTGAACTTGCCTTCTGAAATGGTATCCCATATATAATGATGACAACTGTCGATGTGTTTGGTTCGACTAGACAGGGTTTTCCACGATGGCTTTTCCACCAAGTGAGTCTGTATAGAGCTCAATGGGGTTGTTTTCGAAAACAAGTTGTTGCAGGAGTGAAACAGTCCATTTTCCATGTTTGGCATATTCAGTAAGTGCCATATATTCCACTTCTGTTGAAGAAAGTGCGACAGTACATTATTTGCATGTCTGCCAAGCCACACAACCGCATGTGAAGGTGTAGCAGTAGCCGGTGGTAGATCGATGGTTGTCAATGTCAGCGGCCCAGTCCGAGTTCCTATAGCCTATGAGTTCACTACAGTCATTTTTACCGTATTGTAGTTTATATTGCTGTATGTATTTGAGATAGCGAAGGACGTGATATGCAGGATTTAAATGTGACTTTGTTGGATTTGAACCATATTGGGCAAGCCAGTTTACTGCAAAACATTGTCAGGACATGTGCCTAACATGACATACATAAGGGCTGATAATTTGTTGATAGAGGATGTGATGTTAGTGGTTTGGCATGTTGTCGCTGCTCATTTGTAGCCCCATTCCAGCTGCAAAAGGGGTTAATGCTGGAGTGCAGTCCAGCATGTTGAATCGCTATAGTACCCGCTGAATGTAGTATTCTTGGCTGATAGTAAGAATTCTTTTCGAGCAGTCGCAAATGATGTGAAGGCCAAGGAATTGCATAATTTCTCCTAGGTCATTGACCTTATAGCACATGGCAATTTGTGATTTGAAGGTGTTGATCTTGTCCTTCGTGCCGAATATGGCGATATCATCAACATAGACTAATAGGATGAGCGAGTCTCCCCCATTGTTGTGATGTCTGATAAAAGTTGATGTGTCATTTGAGACACTTTTCTGAAAGCCTAGTTCTTCCAGTATATTGTTCAGGTGGACATGCCATTGTCTACCTGCCTGCTTTAAGCCATAAATAGCCTTTTTGAGGAGACATACTTGATTTTCCTTCCCTGAGCCCATGAAGCCTTTTGGTTGATCCATATAAATTTCTTCATCCAAGTCTCCATTTAAGTGCACTGATTTGATACCTACATGGTGGATGTCCATGTTGAAGTGTGCTGCGACTGCTAGCAGCAAGCGTAAGGAGTCTAATCTTGTGACGGGTGCAAAGGTGTTTTCATATTTGATGCCTTTGGTTTGTGAGAAACCTTTGCGACAAGACGAGCCCTGAGACATGTGATGTTTCCCTGTATATCACATTTTGTTATGTATACCCACTTGCATTTTACTGATTTCCAATCTTTTGGGAGATCTACTAGTATCCAGGTGTTATTATCTTTCAAACATTTCATTTCCTCCTCCATCGCAATCTGCCACTGTGTGCCCTGTTGGGGAATTGGGAATGTCCCTTATCATTTCTGGTCATTTTTTTGAGCTTAATCAGTCTGCAAAGGCCAAACCTCTCTTAACAAAAATATTCACTTAAATCTGTCATATCTTGGCAACAAAAAATATAATAATATTTTTGGCAGGCCAATCAAGAGTGAAATATCTTCAATAATTAACTCATGATTTGCAAGAAGATTGAGCCAGTGGACAATCATAAAAATATGCATATTTTTGCCTATCTATGTATGGATCTGCAAGCCACAACAACTATGGAATCAAATATTCAAACCTATGAAAATGACTCCAAATTTGTGGCTCAAGTTCTCAGTCCACAGTGTACAACAAATTCCTGGACTTATATAATACTAATTACATAAACAGTCAGTCCAGAGGCATGGCTTACATAATATTAATATTTCGTGACATGACCAGTCACAAAAGTACCAGTTGTGGGAATATTATACTTCTTTATTGTAAAAGTAGATATAATGGTGACACAATGACTCTACAAGCTTCCAAAGCATTCCAATACTTTCCGAACACCTCCACAAGCTTCATGAAGGTATTGCCTTATCAGGGAATTACATAATTAGCTTAGAATTAGTATAAAAGAAGCTAGTTATGTAGTGTAAAATAACAATCATTTTCACCTATATTAATCCACAGGATTAAATAAGTGCCAGCAGCACTCTTATAAGTGGACCAAAGTCTGCTTAGGTAACTGGTCCGAAGACCAGAAGCCACACTCAACAACAGGTCCAAAGACCTGTTGAATAAGGTTCATTCCAAAGAGTGAACCTTAACCTTGCTACCAAAGTGGCAGGCTACCCCTTTAAAAAACTAAAGTCAGATAAAAAATAGGAAAGTGGAAATAAACCTAAACCAGTCTAGAACTAATAGTTTAACACTCTTAAACTATTAATTCTATATGTAACAAATGAGATGCCTGACAAGACCCCCCTTAAATATTCTCTTTGGATAAACGACCCAGATCAGAATCAATAAAGACATTTTGCATGGCTACGTGAGATTTCATTAAATCTTTATTGCAATACTCTTGTGATAACAGATTACATGAATCTCTGGAGTATAATTTCTTAATTGGGTTCTCTGTAAAAATAGCCCATGCAGGTGTATTTTGTTGTCCTCCTACATCTTGTCGGAGAACTTGACTTGCCTTGGTTCACACCAAAGTTTTGTCACAGCTTCTCGGGTTCCAAAACATGCCCTCTGGGGTTGAAAGTGCATACTCATATGTGTTAGGGTCCCTGGTAGGTGTGATATTTATGGTAGCTAGGTAGGCTGTGATGCTGTTGTCAAAAACCGTGACAGCTGGAATCCACCGCTGGATTTTGTCTAGGCTGGCATTCAGTCCATCCAGTGCAGGTTGTTGCCATTCAAGGCATTGAGAGCATTGTGGAGGTTGTAAAGGAGGTACTAGTGCCTCTGGTAGAAGACCTGGGACTGGAGAGCCGGGAGGTGGCAGAGGCCCTGGTGCAGGAGCAGGTAATGGTGCATCATCTTTGTTATCAGAATCCAGTAGGATTAGATCGACTAGTTGGGATTTCGGTGTGGGAGGATGTTCAGGAATGAGCTGAGGTTGGTGGATGGGCTTAGGGGTTTTTAGTGGGAAGACCGATTCTTCAAATACTACATCAGTGCTTATGATAGTTGAATTTGACAATGGATTCCACAATTTATACCCTTTTGTAGAATTATCATAGCCTACAAACACTAGTTTGGTAGTTGTTGGATTGTATTTGGTTTGCTGAGTAGTGGTATGAGCATATGCAAGGCACCCAAAAGTGCATAGGTAGGAAAGGTCTGGCGGTGACTTCAATAGCCGTTCATGGGGAGAAATGTATCCAGTAACACATGAAGGTGATCGATTTCGAACATGTATGGCTGTGGCAACAGCAAACTCCCAAAATCCTGGTGACATACTGGCTGTGTGCAGCATTGCTTGGGCAGCTTTGGCTATAGTGCGGTTTACATGTTCTGCAACACCATTTTGCTGTGGTGTCTGTGGTGCTGTTAGTTAATGGTGCATTCCATGTTCTGCCATGTATGTAGAGAATTCTGTAGAACAAAACTCTCCCCTGTGATCCAAGCGTGCTGCTCAAAGGGTTCCATTGTAGTATGTTATGACTAGTGCATGAAAGGTCTTGAAACAGCTGAAAGTGTCATCTTTTCCTGTTAGGAAAAATACCCATTTGTAGCATGTATAGTCATCAACAATTATATAATGGTAATTATGCCCTTGTATATATCGTGTTTTCATGGGGCCAGCCAGGTCCATGTGAATGAGTGCGAACAGTTCTGTTTGGCGGTGAGTTGACACAGGAAATTTCCATCATATTGATTTGCCTAGGAGGCATCCCTCGCAAGTTGAAAGTACATGTTTCTTTGATGGGTCGATACTATCAGAGAGGCATTGAAGTGAAGACCAGGAGAGGTGACCTAAGTATGCATGAAGCATCTCTAAGGATATTTTTGTGGTGAGTACATCCTGAGTCTAACATCCATTTGTTGTCACATGTGACATAGAAGCAGATGGTTTTGGAGGCAGTTGTGGTAGGTACATCACTTGTACTACTGAGAGGGGGGTCAGGTGTTTCCGTTATGATTGCACTGACCGACACAGTGTTTTCATCACTTTTTCCTGTCTCTTTTCCTTTTTTATCTTTTCCCCTTTTGTCCTTCCCTTTTTGCTCAGCTTGCACCTCTTTGCATGAGAGACCACATTGTTTTCGTCAGCAGTCCTTCTTCCAATGTCCTGTTCTACTGCAATAGTTGCATTTGTCTTTAGGGGGTTTGGTACCCCTTTTTATAGCACTAACACTAGGGGATGTTCCTTGGCGTAGTTCTTCTGATAAAATGTGAGATCGCACATTTGCGATGGTGGCAACATTGGAAGTACTGAAGTCGATTATAGCGAGAAGGGTCTGCTTGACCACTTCATATGTGTCAGGGAGCGATTGGAGAAGAAGGAGGACGTAGAGCGAGTAACAGATAGGAATACCAGCAGTAGTGATACGGGCACGCAGTTCTAATTTGGCATCAATTTGCTGCATCAGTGGGGTGTTGGTGAGGAAGTGCATAGTAGTGTATTTTTTGAAATCTACCCACATATTTAAGCCAGTTCTAGTGCCATATTGGGCTGCAAGAGTGTCCCAGTTTTCTTTTAAGCTCTTCTTGATGTTGAGCGACTGGAATATGGTAACATCTATGGATACAAGGATCAACAATAGACCCTGGCGAGCACGTTTCTCGTAATCCTTGAGTTTTGCAGCATCGGTGGGAGGTGTTTCAGTACCTTTGGCAATACCAAGTGCGTTGAGGAATAGGAGTGCCGCTTTGGTCAAGAAGGACCAATTTTCCCAGTTCGTGCCATTGAACTTTAGAACTTGTTGGAGTAGTTTGGCAGGTGTAGAGTCGGCCATCTTTATCATTTGAGACAGTGTTTTAGAGCAAACATTTCATCAAAATAGGTTGTGGAAAAGAACGGGCTCAGGGCCCATAACCTGTAGAAATGGCAAGCTTCTACACACAGCTATTCCAAACCTAAGACGGTTGTTAAACGGATGTGTTTTTATAATGTAAAGAAATAAGTACCTAAGACAATTGTTAAATGGATGTGTTTGAACAACCGCTGTACAAGGTATCCTACTTATAGTGTATAGCGCATCCTCACTGTATAATAAAAAAGAAACATATGGAAACAAATGGAAAGTCTCACTAATAAATGAATATGTTCTGGCATTTGGTGTGGGCACCATCTACCCTCAATACACTGTAAAACCCACTCAATCTGCACTGTCTTTACAACACTTATTACCATAACAATACTATTATGTGAGGCGGCCACCCTGCACAGTGACAACAGACCCATTACCTAGGCCTAGACATAGCAATGTAAGATCTCAAAACTGCACTCAACACCCACACCCCTCACTCAACCTATACAAAGGCCTCTCATATGCTGCGATCACAAAGGCCTTCAATGAAGGCACCCCAAACACAGCCCCTCTATGGAAACAAAAACCGAATGTGCAACTGCAAAACAAACAGATTACCATATTCCTCAAATCAGTTGACAGAAACACCGCAATACACAAATGGGAACCTGCTATTGTCATAAGACTTTGTAACAATATCATAACAAAATAATTCAAAAACTCTAAACATGGTCCTCTAGACTCCCTAATATATGGAATCTCTAGAGCAGTAACAGGTAATTACACCCATCTTCAAAACTGCAGATGGAGCCCACAAAGCCAGAACACAAGTAAATAAATAGATAAAGGCCATTGATCCAGTGCTATCACACTCACAATGTGCCTATGTAGTAGTTGCTTATAATGCACCTACAGATGTATTAACTGAAGGTACCAACATTATAGAGGCAATTCAGACCATAGAAGAAGATAATATAACCCAGACTCACCTGCATATAGTACCAACTCATCTTATATTGCTAACATTGCCTGGCTCAATAGCCCCAAAGTAAGAGAAAAGAACAAAACTAGCCCACTCCTCATCAGCTTTAAGGCCAAAACTCATGCCAACTATGCCATTGAAAATGAACTACTCATAGAAGGAAATATCTCCAACATAAGCATTTATATCCTCGGGCACCCTCAATGCTTCTAATATCAAGACTAGGGATATTAGATAGTAGGTGTCAAGTGCATATACCGAGCACCTGGTAACTCAGCAGTGCCGACTGGACGATCAGCCTAATCCCACGTGCAAGTGACCAATCCACACATATGTCACTTGGTATGCTAGTCTTGGCTTGGCACATTCACTATTCACATTCCCCATTCCTATCCCTCATCTACACTCCTCATTCATCATCTGTCAGGCCTCGGTACTACCGATGGTGCTATCAGAACCGGCCAAGTCCTGCAGGCCAGTCGGGGTGGCTTGGCTTCAACATACTCGTACGTTGCGCCCTGCCTCCTGTGTGTGCCACTAACTTGTAATGGGAACAGATACTCAGGTGGATGCCGAGAGTGTCGGCCTGAGTAAGGACTTCTGAACAGAAGGAGGAGAGTAGGGAGGCGTAAACCTAGTTGATACTCAGACTGAGGAACTATGTACACGTATCCACTACTTATATAGGTTGAGAGGTGGAATGTGGAATAAGGGTGGCATAAGACATGGAAAAAAGAATAAGGTATGAAGACCATGTGGAGGTATAGTCCACAGCGATTAGAATAGAATAATGAGAGAGTAAGACAATGAAATATAAGCGGTGAGATTGTGGGAAAGAAATAGAACAATAAGGAATGGCCGAGAATAAAACAATAGGGCCGCGAGTGAGTGGCAGGGAATAGTGAACGTCCCATGGGTAAGCGAGTGAGGGGGAAAGAAGAAGAGTGTAGGGATGATAAAGAATAGGGGTTGGGGAAAAGGATAATGAACCAGGTGATGAGCCGGGTGTACCGAACCGAAACCGTACGCCATGGAATGATATGAGTAAGGGTCGGTCGGTCGGTACTGCCGAGTAAGTCAAAGCACGATGTGTGGTGTTGTATAACAGAAAGAAATAGTGTAAAACAGGATAAAGAACACGCATTAGTGAGCATGCAGTGGATATAGTATAGTAACTGGACTTACTGGTAGTTATCATATGAGAGACACAAAGCAGCGGTGACTTAGATGCTAAGCCCCCAGATGATCAGGGCCAGAAGAGCCAAAACTGTATGGAATACAGAAGGAGACAAAGGGAAACGGATAGGAGGAGATGGAAAGGACATAGGGGAAGAGACTCACATGCAAATGAATGAGAATTGAAGGAACCGGGGTGTATATATACAGTCACCAAGGACAGATGACTGAGAAACAGGAGAATGAGACACGAGACATGACTTAGAGAGGGAATATTCATCACAAACGAGAATGGAACAAAGGGAAAAGCAATTGTATTCAATGGGCACCACTGACAGGTGTCATTCTCTATGAAGATCTTATCAGGGCAACCCACAATGGGCCAACCCTGCATATGCTCCACAGAATCCGTTAGTTACAGATCATATTATAGTCAGGAGTTCTACTTGTATAAAGTCATAGTAACTACAATGAATATTACCAGTATCCAATACTGAAACCCCCTCACACTTATATTTGATACCTACTCGACGCACTCACGTGACGTCAAGCTGCATTAGGTCAAAACATCTCTCATCATCATTCAAGACTGTGGACCCGGTGGGGATCATTAAATAGGTGTAGTACATTGCACTCACACCATCATTGAACTAGTTTATTACTGTGGATCATCTACTGTGATCAACACAACTCTCCTTCACACCTCCTGCCAGCTCCTTGGACCAGCGCTTACATACAATCGACCTGCTGCACACCGTCTGTGTAAAGAGCATATATTCACGTAGGATATTAACCACAAACCCTATAGTTACAAATCCTTGTACTATAACAACTAGTCTAACTACTAGTCCATAATACCTATCTAAATATCCTTTATATAGGACATACTCTTACTTCAAGAACCTTATATCTATCCCAATTCAAAATCCACAATTGCCTCTACAAACTGGTACCCTATATACCCAATAGATAGCCTTAATAATCCCTTTCACCTTCACTCCCATATACTCATTTCTGTCAAACTAACCTCAGATACATTCTGCCAGATATAAATACAGTCAAAAGAAAAAACAGCAATTACTCTTACCCTTGGTAAAGTATCCCTAGATATATACAATATTTACAACCCTCCAGAAACTAATACAGTATTCATATAACTCCACTCCTAGCTCCATGACCACCCAACTCCTAAAAATTCCTCTATAATATATATGGGCTGGTAACTTCAACACACAAACATCTATTAGTTAACTTGAAACTTGACCTAAGACATTAGCATCTTCAGTACCCTTGAAACCTCTAGGTAGCCTCAGACATGTCCTAAGAATAGTAGAGTAAAGGATAAAGTAAAAGAGTAGGAGATGAAGGACTAAAAGGGCCATAAGCTAAGATAAGGGAAGACTTTGTTGGAGAATAGGGAATTCTCCCTTAGGCTTTTAGATGACTTCTGGAATGGATCAGCATACAAGATCCAAACCTCTCCTCTCAAGAAAAACACCCATCAAATCAGTCTTAAATTGACTATATAATAATATATAATAATATTTTAGCTGGCCAATTAAGAGTGAATTACTTGTTGTGAAGAAGAGAGGAAAGGGAAGGGGAGATGGAATGGGGAAGAAAGTGGGGATAGGCCAGTTAGAAGGAAAAATGGCACATATGTGGGAAAATAGAAGGAAAACAGGAAAAGGATGAATGGACAAGAGAGATATAATTAGTAAAGGATCAAAGACATGTAATGTGACCGGACTTACCAGGCGGAATGATAAGAAATAACTAAACAAATGATATTCATGACATAGGCACTCAAATGACCAGGGAGAGATAGGGAGCAGATAGGTGATCAATGGATTAGAAACATAGGGGAGAGGAAGAAAGTGAATGAGAATACATGTGACAGATAGGAGAGAGAGCTTACAGAACCAGAGATAAAAGGGTGATGAAACTAGAGTGTATATGAGCAGTCACTGGGAGTCAGAAGGTCAAAATGAGAATGGAGCAAATGGGACAGGATATAAGGTGGAACAATCAGTGTAGATGAAGAAGAAGATAGAGATCCAAATCATAAAACTTACCAACCATGACAGCTACAATCTTATTGCAGGATGCTATCAAAGATGGCAATCCATTCCAGGTCGATTGCATATGGACCGTACAATTAACAGAAGCTGGGTTGTTTTCACATAGTACAAAGGGATAGTCATATAAAGCAGTTATGGTTATATGTCAAATAAATACTACTTGTCAGGGGACGACCTTCTCCGAAGCCTGATCCAAGTCCGAAGTACCATTTCAAACTCCGATCAACTCCGAGGCTAAAACATCCAGAAACCATTGAGTGGAGATGGGAACGATCTTGAAGCATGATGACTAGAAACCCGGAGTGAACGTCCGAGCCTCGGACTTAGTACCAGGAAGTTGGCTTTACAAACTCCAATGTATTGATTTGTAACTAGTGCACAGACCACCCACATAAAGGGTATAAAAGGGGCTCACCAGCAGCGGGATCCTTAGACTTTCCTCTTTGGATTCCCCCTGCTTAGGTGAGGACTCCATATGTATTTAGGCAGTAGTAAAACAATTAAAACTCTTTGGATTCCCCCTGCTTAGCTCGCCTCTGAGATACACCTCGGGGCTGTAAGAGGGTTGCCCTTATAGCAGGAAAGTCTCCCCAATAAGGACCGGGAGCCGTGCTACAACACAGTCATAGGTAGTTTCAGACTCAACCGAAGCGACTTGGAGAGTACCAACTCCTACACGTACCTGACACCGGACTCCCCCTCCTTTATAGTTATAGCCACAGGTATCCCCACTAGTCTCACCTTTGACATGAACACCGAGGAACGAT
>QLPI01024060.1:0-12713 GCA_003314275.1 Chroogomphus rutilus
GCTGCGCATATATATGGTGAGTTCTGCCATGTCCCAAGGCCAAGGGAATAGATTATGAAACTAATTATTAACCACGACACATGTTACACACGGACATCTCACTTTGTCAATTGTCAAACGCACGCTTCCATGTCACTGCGACCCCTGACGCTCAACAAAAAATAGCACATCAGGCGGTGTGAGAAATTTGAACCGCCTATTACCAACGAACCAGTGACGCTCAATCCGTAGCCATGGCCGGATGCCAGTGTTCACTGGTCAATTTGAATCATCTCATCCTAGTTGCTCGTGATAGATGTGAGAAATTTGAACCGCCAATTACCAACGAACCAGTGTTCATTGGTCAATTTGAATCAGCTCATCCTAATTGTTCCTGATAGATGTCTGACAGAGTAAATCAAACGACAGTTTCATCAATCAGTGGGCACATGACCACATTTGTTTTCGATAGCAAGATTTTCTCCAAGTGAGCTCAACCGAGAACATACCGTCAGATTGGTCTACACGAGTACACGAGCGCGAATCAGATACATAGTGCGGTCTTGGGCCTGGGAGAGAGCCTGCTGGGTGAGTGGAGGAGTCTCTACGCAGCGCGCGTCGAAAAGCGCGTCGAAAAGCGCTACAGTTTTGCAGCGCCGGGGCATGACCTCAAACCCCGTTCAAACGCCGCTTTCCCCATTGACAGAGGTCACGATAGTGCGCGCGCCTCGGCTACATCGCCTTCTGGACTGTTCGGGCATTGACCACCAGGCGTGTCATCTCCAGCAACCTCAGACCCCTCCGCTGTACCCCCCGCGCTCACTTTGACCCTCCCGCCAGCTGCATGCACTCGCACCTTGCCACGTCGACACCCAAGAGAGCATTCATCGCGGTCGGCGCGTTTCGAACCCAGAGTAAATCCAGCAAGAACAGGAAATTACGCATCGTTACTAAGTTGCAATCTCTGACCTCATGCAAGACAACAACATCAAATGGGTTTCGAGGACACCCTATTGGACAAAACCAAAATAGAAATCGCTCAACATGTATGAACCCTTTCCCCCATCCTGAACAAAAATTGCGATATCGCGCTGCGCAAGATGCTTGAGGTGAATGCATCTCTCAGCTCCGGTGAACAAAATGAGATATATACACTATATGCATAGAACAAATCTATAGTCAGTCGGACCAAGATTAACCATAACATGGAGAAGTTATTTAAAACCAACGTGGTGATGTTCCAATTGATTGATGAAACTGTTGTTTGGCTGACTCCTTCAGACATCTATCACGAACCAGGAGGATGGGGTGAGTTGAATTGACCGGTGAACTGAGGTATGCGGCTATCGCTACGGATTGAGTGCCACTGGTTTGTTAGTAGCAGACGGTTCAAGATTCTCGCGCCGTCTAATGTTTCATTTTTGTTGATCGTTAGGCGTCCGTACACATTCAGAGAATCCTATCCTGAATTCGTACAACAGCCTGCTCCCGAAGATGGTTGAAGTTTGTTAGATTGAGATCGGAGCTCTGACAGGAGGGAAAAGACTCGCTGTTCGTTATAAGGCTATTTCAAGGACTTGAAATCAAGTTTCTGGAATCACTTCTATCGCGCTGCCCTCTCTACGCATCATTGACCATCAAGCGAAATCGTAGCAGAGATACTATCTTGGTTTCACCAACATATTTTCCCTTTACCCAGCCATGACTCTCTTAAAGCCTGCACATTCTGCCTCTATCCATCAGCCTCTCATTCCAACACACGATCCGGCCTTTCTCAACATTCCCTCACAAGATGTCCTCTCAAGGAAGCAATCAAGTCTTGATCCAGCAGGAAGCAGATCTGTGAGTACCCTAAACTGTTCGTTTCGAGGAAATTTATGATCCGGACAGTTTGGCTGTGAACTATGTCGGGATTGCTGGGTTAAGTAAGTTCAGAAATAATTTTATGTGGCCCCGGTTGTGGTCTGACTGTTTGAAATAGCACTCTTGGTTTATGACACACTCCTCACATTATGTTATGAGAGAAAATATATCTGGAGGAAGAAGCTTAGATTAGGATCAGTCCTGTATATTTTGGCTCGCTATGCAGGGGTCATCTACATCATTTTGGTCTCAATAATTACCATTTTCATCACAAATCTATCCATGAAGGTGAGTAATTCTATGCCATGGAACACAAAGAATTCACGCTCATACGGGTCTAGTAAGACTCTTATGATGTTTAACACAGAATCTAATGTCAACACAGTGCATGTAATGATTTTGGTTACTTTATTGATAGTATTACTATTCTACCCCTTCTTGGAGTCCAAGGTGACAACGGCTCTAATTTTCCATTCCCAAATTTATTTATCTATTCTCCCAGGGCTTTTAATGGCACGGGCATATGCCGTCTCGAAGCTTAAGCGACTGACTGCTTTGGTGCTTGGTCTTTTACTTATTGGATATATTGTGTGTTACGTGGTTTGTGTTGCATGCTCTCACTTTGTGATGGCTAATAAAACTTGATCTGTACTGCATAGTTTGTTGCAAAAATAAACAACTGTGCACTAACTGAGATGGACCTGAACAGGATTAACTTGTGAGTTATGTTGGTTGTATTCCTTCAAATGACTTGTCTATTAACATGATTTTCAGAAGTGAAGGTTCCTTTGTTTCAATTTTGTGTTACTGCTTATACATTGTCTAGTGAACGCTATTCAGGATGTGTGGCTCATCCTTTTTGACACAGTCGTCGTTGCAGTGACGCTTTCCAATTCCCTGGGAACCTTGAGGGAGTTAAGAGAGTTGAGAGAATTTCACACCAAGTCACTAACTCAGGTGTTCGTTGAACAAAGTATGTTTCTCAGTGGTATAATACATTATGGCTAATTATTATAAAGGTGTGCTACGATATGGGTATATAATTTTTAATTTTTATTCCAAATCCGCATCTAATCCACAGTCAGGTTTGTGCTCACAGTAACCTTAACATCAACCATCCTAAACAAGGTATTTCTCAAGAAAATCCTGCATAAAGTTGGCTGAGTAGTGATTATGACAGGTCTTAAGAGTAAATTATTCATTGGGTATCACTAGTTCAAATAACAAATTAATAACATGTCAATAGATTACTATTGCCAACATTCTTACTCCTCTGCAGGAGAGGTAAGAGCCCTGAAATACCACTATTTGGCTGACTTGACTGATACCTCATATAGCCTGTCTATCATTATCATCTGTCGAATTCATTTGGACCTCCAAGAGAAGCATTCCCATCCTAATGGCATCACCCACTCTTCCCCTCAACCCATTGGGAGCTTCCATGCAGCTACACGACGGATGCATAATGCCATTATGGACGAATTCGGTGACCGGAACATCGCCGAGTCAATTGACACCGGAGTCCCCTCGTCGAATGAAATTGTGCTCGAAGATCTCCCCGCTTCCAATACAGATCGGATTGACCTCGATGAGTATCCATGGGCCGGGAGGAGTTTTGGAGAGATAGAGAACATGGCTCCAGCGAGATCTCAAAATTCAGGTAAGGTTTATTTATTATTTCAGCTGTGGTGGGTTGGTCCAGGTCTTTGTGATGATTTAATGTTTTTTTTTTTCAGATGCTGTCTAAACAATATAGGATTGAAAAGGGCATCGACGTTCACATATTTGGTAACCAGGATTAGTATGATAGTATTCACTGGGAGCTCAGGATGTCGTCCTAGAATATATATACTTACGATTGTCCCGACTGATCATTTGGTGTAGAGGGTTGTTTGTGATTATACTGTGATTCCTGTAATTTATATTAAAAAGGTCATCCAATTTTATCTTATGTAGGCTCTTTCTTAAGGCGATCAATTGGTCCGAGAGGTTAATAAATACAGAAATAAGCAAACATATGCTAAATGTTTCTTACGGACTCAAGCCAGCCTCAGCTTGAGTAACAGGGAGACCCATAGGCTTGTAAATCAAGCAAGTCGTCAAGTTGCACGTAAATGTGAGATTTTCACCCCAACCAGCAATGCCGTCACCCTGTCGCGCTAGATAGTTTTTCGATCGTTTTCGCTAGCGCGACATATATAAGCCTACAGTCCCGTTCTGCATTTAGAAACGTCAATTTGATTCCTCTTTAGACTTGGTTGCTGTGCAATGCGTGCCGACTTCTGACACCCTGTTTCACGATAGTTACGTCATCCTGCCTATAGCTATCTCCACTCTCCATCAACCTTCTCGGAGATTTTCCTCTTCTGACATCCCCACAATCCCACACGCACACTCAATCGAGGATATATCACTATGAAATTGTGCTCTCGAGGATAAACACTCCATCGAGGCTATTAAATGAAAACATCAAGATATCTTCATGTGAAACCCCAAAGACGCCAATCTGACATATAAACCAAATATTCTGCACTACTCATTTGACAGTTTTCCCCAGGATATGAAATGGATGGGCTTGCATACTACGTATACTCCTAGTGCCAGGACGGATGCATATCTTTCATTCAAGGTATTGTTCTCAGAATCTCAAGGTTCGTCTGAGCTGAAATCTCCATAACAGGCGCACAGGCTTATTCCAGCCGGGACCTTCCATTCTTCAAGTTTCATGGCCAAAATAAAAGTGAGTAGCATTTATGTCGTCACCTGCCTGATATCACTCCCTGCGAATCATATTGGAAATCGCTTGGGATATTGAGGACAGTATAAAGAACGAAAATGAATCAAATTAAATTCAAAAAAGGGTGAAGTCACTATCACGCCCGAGGATGAGCCCACTCAATACTCAATACCTTTCCCCGACTCACGATCACCCATTTGGTCGCCTCCTCGTCTATCCCAGAACTAAAGATAAGACATAGAGCCGATCACGATCCATAGGCACCAATCTCCACTGGAGAATTGTGACAATTTTAGACCATGACATTCTTAAAGATCGGTATCATGACATTGAAACCGATCCCGAGAGAAGCCAGCACCCGAGTATTATGCTGATGTCTCGTTGAGAAATGGCATTGCGGAGGACAATGGTGGGGTCTTGCAAGTACAGCTTTTCAAATTTAAAGTTCAAGCGTCACCCGGGTGTGTATTAACCATTGTATTTTATGAGAAAATTGGTGGGGGTGGTGCTCTCTTACTTCCATTAAAGAACACTTTCTCAGGATGCCAGAGCTAGATATAAGCAAGACAAGGGGATATATAAACGATGACCTGTATATCAGGACAAAGAAAGAGAAAGTGTTCCTATTGACCATGGTGGTAATCATATGATAATGACCACCAACATGCTGAGGTGGGGGGAGTGTTAAGGATAGGGAGCGATCCTCATGTAATATCTTTATTTTTATCCTAACTCCGGTTGGGAAGATCAGTCATGACAGGTGTACAAGTGTCTCATTCTCTTGAGACGTATGTGAGAGGTATAGTAATATATATGGACAGTGTGGGAGATATGGAATAGGAAAAAGGTTTGTTGAGAAACTTGGTCTATATCCTATCTGGGGTAGCTGGTGAATGTTGAATGTTAGACATTAAACCAGGAACTGTATATGACAAGAATAAGAGCCTGGAGGGTAGAGTAATGATTTATAGAGACTTTTCTGTCAATACAGGCAAACCACAACAATAAACTTGAATTTCCCTCATTTCAGAGTGTTATACAAAAGCAAAGTGTGATCCCAATTTGTTTTTATAGTACATCTATATATAAAAAGTTAGGGAGTTTCAAATTGCTATTCCGTCTCCACCTCATTAGCGACATAACCCTGAAATTCGGGTCAGTATGAAAGGTGCAATCTATAGTTTCATGCGTACTTCTGGGTTCACGCCGCGCTTCAAGTATCTGGCACCAGCGAAATGGCAAGATTGACGACAACATTACCAAATTGCTCCTGCATACTCGCGTCCGTAGTACATACAATTCCCCATACTCATCGCACTCACAAGTCGACCGACTCTACGGTTCCCTGCACCCACGAGTGTTGCGCACTGAGTTCACCGCTTGCGACGGCCGCTACGAGTCCCCGCACTCACAAGTCGACCGCCCTCACGTTGCGCAGTTAATTGCTCTGCGCACATTGAAACACATATTCTCTCTGTCTTGACCGAATAGGTACGCACCCACCTGATACATATCGGTCAACCACCGCTGTGCACCACCATGCCGACAAACAATCGAGTGTAACTCACCGTTGACCGACATGGGTTGACAAACTCGTATCGTCGCCGCCGCTGCCATCGCTTGCGCAATTATTTGGCAGTTCTGCCATGTCCCAAGGCCACGGGAATCGATTATGAGACTCACTATTAACCACGACACAGGTTACACACCAACAACTCACTTTGTCAATTGTCAAACGCACGCTTCCATGCCACTGTGACCCCTGACGCTCAACAAAAAATAGCACATCAGACGGTGTGAGAAATTTGAACTGCCTATTACCAACGAACCAGTGTTCACTGGTCAATTTGAATCAGCTCATCCTAATTGTTCCTGATAGATGTCTGACAGAGTAAATCAAACGACAGTTTCATCAATCAGTGGGCACATGACCACATTGGTTTTCGATGGCAAGATTTTCTCGAAGTGAGCTCAACCGAGAACATACCGTCAGATTGGTCTACACGAGTACACGAGCGCGAATTAGATACATAGTGCAGTGTTGGGCCTGGGAGAGAGCCTGCTGGGTGAGTGGAGGAGTCTCTACGCAACTCGCGTCGAAAAGGGCCTCGAAAAGCGCTACAGTCTTGCAGCGCCGGGACACGAGCTCGAACCCCGTTCAAATTCCGCTTTCCCCATTGACAGAGGTCATGATAGTCCTCGCGCCTCGCCTACATCGCCTTTTGGACCGTTCGGACCGTGGCCACCAGGCGTGCCATTTTTAGCAACCTCAGACCCTCCGCTGTACCCGCCCTTGCTCACTTTGACCTTCCCGCCCGTTGCAAGCACTCGCACCTTGCCATGTCGACACTCAAGAAAGCATTCATCGCGCTCGGTGCGTTTCTAACCTAGAGTAAATCCAGCAAGAACAGGAAATCATGCATCATTACTCAGTTGCAATCTCTGACCTCATGCAAGAAAACAACCTCAAATCTCTCTCGAGGACACCCTATTGGACAAAACCAAAATAGCAATCGCTCAACATGTATCAACCCTTCTAGGCGAATGTCCCGGGTGACTATGGAAAGGATGTTATTTAGGAGATAGTTGTTTTATATTTATCTAGTAAATGTTTTTGTTCTTTATTATATTTTATTGTAGACGGCCCTCCGCGCGATGCAAAGGGTTTGGATTTGACTAAGCGCCGACCCAGGGGGGTGGCTACAGGGGATGCGCGAGTAGGCGACAGTCGTTTGTGAATTACTCTGGTACTGTCAGCGTATGGTACCAGCGTGAGTGTGATTCGGTACGTATCAAGATTGATTTCCAGTGTGTCCGGACAACAATAATATTGCCCTGATGGATCTAGCCCGACATGGCTTGGGGTCACATGACGGTATCTATGAATATGCAGGGGGCCAAGTGACCACCTGACAATGATAGTCTCTATAGAAAATGCAAGTAAAATCACAGTTAAATCGTAGTAAACTCAATGTAATGTTCCCATTGAGTCCAGGGATCTGAGTGATAGTGACAAAGGTAGTAGCCTGATATAATGACACGAGCGATCCAAACTTCATCGATTACGACGGTAAACAGTGTTCTTTGAGTGCAAGACTGGTTTGTTATTCTCTATCTATCTGTCTCTTATAGAGATTTTGAGTCCTGAATGTAATGCCCTCTGTAACTACCCTGAGATCGTGTCTATATGTAGGGAATGGCACGGGTTATGCCAACCCGCATGGGTCACTGGGTTGGGTGTCCTTGGGTTTGGGTGTGGGTCAAGCTGAGAGCACCCTTGACCTGGCCCAACCCGTGGTGCCAACTATGTATGTGTGCATGTACAACACATGCATGCCACATGCACACACATATGACACCTATTCCCAACATTTTCATCGAATGCAACGGCCATTGTCCTGTGTATCATTTTCAATACAATGTCATTTGGAACATCTGGAACACAGAGCAGATGTAACCTGGTTGCGAATGGTTCCACAACTTCATTCCCCTCATCCTGGTCAACTTGCATAGCTTCTGGATTCATGCCACCTTCTGTATTTGTGCCACCTTCCGTATTGGTGCCACTTTCTGCAGATGAGTATATTGTCTCACATGGCATAGTGAACTTGCTATTGCCTTTAGCTTTGGACTTGAAGGTGCAGAAATGGAGAACTTCCATTGCCCTGCTGTTTGAGTACCTTCCTGAATGAGCTCTTATTTGAGGTGTGGATGCATAAGGATGATGGAACAGTAAGCCCCAGGTAAGACAATAGAGTGCACAAACTTTTCAACCCAGATATGCCTCTCTGCAATGGGCATAAACAATTCATAACAGTAATGACTGGTCCAGCCCCATCCGTAAGGTAATTCCAGAGTTTTGTTTGGCACCAGAATGGGTGGCAACAACAGTGAACAAAGCCATGAGGTTTCTTCGTGGTCATGAAGATTGACTAGTGTGGTAGGCATGAGACAAAAAGTTGATGAGATGTTGTCAAGTACACGTACACATACCGAGTTTCCAGTAACTCGGTAATGCCAACCGAACAGTCAGTCTATGTCCAAGCACATGTGATAAAGCCACATACAAGTCACTCAATCCATCAGTCCCAGTTTGGCACATCCACCATCCACATCCCTCATTCCCATCCTTCATCCACTCCTTCCTCATTCATCATCCATTAACCCCACCCCATCCGCTCCTTATTCCTCGACCTGCCTTAACTCAGGACATCCTGTCCTTGTTTTATCCTTGGCCACAACCCTATTGTTTTATAGGGCCACATTTCTATCTTCATTGTCCTATTCTCGTTTACATTCCTTCATTCTATGCTTGATCATTGTGGACAATACCCACATGCTCTGCATACCTTATTGTTCTTCATTCCTTATTCCACATCCCACCTCTTAACCTATATAAGTAGCATATGGATGTACATACTTCCTCATTCTGGGTATCGACTAGGCTTAGGCCCCTTTACCTTCCCTTCCTCTGTTAAGTCCTCTACTCGGACCAACATCTTCAGCACTCTCTGAGTATCCCTTCTGTTCCACATTGGTGGCATGCATGGAAAGTAGGGGACAATGCACGAGTACGTTAAAGCCAAAGCTACTACTTTCAGCCTGCAGGACTTGGCTGCTCCCTGCCAGCATCCTCGGCATTACCAAAGCTTGACAGATGTTATCTGATCAGAATATGAAAGATTACCCACCAGATTTCCTGAAGCAGGTAAAACCCTTCTCTGCCATTCAAGCTGTTGAACCATGAGGTTTCAAGATCAGAGAAATAGAATCTGTCAATGCACAGACCGCTGTTGATCTGTCACCCGATACTAGTAGGGTGCTTGAGTGAAGGCTCTGGCTCTGGAAGAAGGAAGATATTGAGAGCAAAGAGTGTGCTGTCCATGTTTACTCTGACCTCAACAAGCATGGGGCTAACAAGAATGGAGTTTTGACCAGGCAACAGCTTTACAGCCCAGATAGAGTGTCTCTAAAGTCGAAGGTATATCAATTTAATAATGTAATAACTTCAAAATCAGCACTCACCCACCAGTGTGGAATAGGGATGGACTGGTCCCAAGGTAAGGTTGCCGCATTTGCCAGATTCAAGGTAATGAAAAGCTTGACTACAAGGGTGGTGCACGACAAGTAAAACAAGCTGATCACCCATCTGTTCAAGAAAGAGATGGCACATTTCTTGTCCTGTGCTTGCTGTAAATTATAGTAATTTTGTTGGAGGGCTACTAATTGACATACCCTCTCATGTTAAGGGCTTGTTTGATGTTATGCATAACTAAACTCAAGAAAGGCTTCATCTCGTTTCCAACAGCACAAGAAACATGCCCGATTGCAATGAACACTTAAACATGGTGTATAAATGCGATAATGTCTATGAGAGAGTGTGGTGGACAATGCATACCAATAGCATGCTCAGCAGGTTTTTCAGTTTGCATGAGAAGATGTGTCATTGCCCCATGCAAGAAATTGATGGAGAAGATTCTATTATCATAGACAGCAAAGGGTAGAATAAGGGCAATCACTGTCTTTTGGATAAGAACATCTTTGTGGGCTTTGTGATAGAATACTGTTTCAGCTGTGTCATGAAAAGAGTCTTGGATTGCCTAAGGAACTTCGATAAAGTCTCATACAGCATGATGGTTAGAATACAGACTATACCAGAATGTAAAAGGAGCTCTTGATAAGCAAGGAGGGAGCCATGGATAATTTCTACTTGAGTGGACTTGAGACCGTGAGAAGTTTTTTCAATGAGCTTTCCTAAAAGTTGGTAATCAGGAGAGTGGCGCTTTTCCTGTTCCAGGATATCAAGTAGATCCGCCAGAAGCTCAGAGGTAGCTTCTCGGACATGCACCTGGAGAAACTAAGAATATGGCTGACTGTGTACATAATTGGGCATACCCTAGGGTCTTACAGAGGGAAGAGAATTTTGTCAAATATGACTGTAATATGTTGATCAAAGTACATGGGGCAATTACACACCAGCTCCTTTAAAACCAAAATGCCGGCATTGCGATTCTGTTCAGTCTTGTTGGTAGAAGTCAGGTCTTCAATTGATTTCGATATCACATGGTGTCCAGCGCACATGCATATGACACAATGCCACATGCATACAGGTGCAGCATGCACCCGACACCCATCCACCCATGGGAAAAAACCCATGGGTTGATGGGTTTGGGTTCCCCATGGGTTGGGTGTGGGTTACCCACATTTGACCCGTGGGTGACCTGTGCCATTCCCTATCTATATGTGGTCAACCCGATGCAGGTCGCCGTGTTTCCAATATATTTCCATCCTTCCTGTTTGCATGGTCCTACTCAATGTGAAAATACTCTCTGATTCTTCTTGCAGTGCCCTCAATTCTAGTATTGACATCCCACCCCATTTCCTTGCCGGTAAGTGCATGTCACCTGCATGTATGTGCCCTGGACATGTGTTCTTCCACTCCCTAGTCCATGAGTGGTACGTCTCCCTATCTCTATATGCCCTATAACCTATTTCCACCCCATAAACCCTGCTCCAGGTGTGTTCATCTCCTTTTCATCCCATATGTCTCTCTCCCTCGGTGTTAAGTCTTGGTAAAGCCAATTTTGCAGATGGGAGCCAGTCAAGTCCTGCAGACCATTTGAGGTGGCTTGGCTTCAATGTGCTTGTACATTGCACCCTGCTCTTCCATGTGTGCCACTAATTTGGACTGAAGAAAGACCCAGGAGGGTACCGAGAGTGTTGGCCTGAGTAAAGGACTTTAGGCTAAAGAAGGGGAGACGAGAAGAGGTAAACCAAGTCAATATTCAGAGTGAGGAACTGTCTACATACATCCGCTACTTAAATAGGTTAAGAAGCAAGATGTGGAACAGGGTGGTATAAGGAATGGAGAACAATAAGGTATGAAGAATCATGTGGAGGTATTGTCCACAGTGAACAAGAATAGAATAAGAAATGTAAGTGAGAATAGAATAATGAAATATGGCTGAGAATAAGATAATGAGAGAGTGGATGAGAATAGAACAATAGAAAATGGCCAAAGATAAAACAATAGGGCCGTGACCGAATAATAAATGAATAATAAATGTCCTGAGGGAAAATGGGTAAGGGAATGGATGGAGAATGAGAGAATAGTAGAGGATAGAGGGGATGGGATGAGAGGAGTGATCCAGATAATGTCCCGAATGTACCAAGCCGAGACTGTGTACCTAGTGAGGGATGATATGAGTAAGGGTTGGTTGGTCGGTATTGCCGAGTGAACTGGAGCTCGGTATCATAGACTTGACACTCAGTGGGTGCCTAGCATATAGGCTGCCATGTCTCAATCCGCCCTCTCTATGTATACACGTGGTAGTTTTGTATGTACTTTTCCGATACTTGTAATGCTACTTTTGTTCATAACCGGGCTCCCTTGTCTCTAAGTTTATCTCTAAGTCTTTTTCTCTAGATGTTGCACTTTCTCTGTGCTCCCAATCCTGTGTATTCTCCTGATCCTCCCCCAATCCCCTATCTCCCCTTTTTCTTGTCTCAACAAGCCTTTCCCCCAATCCTCCACAAAAAGTGTTATATCACGCTGCACAAGATGCTTGAGGTGAATTCATCTCTCAGCTCTGGTCAAGAAAATGAGATATATACACTATATGCATAGAACAAATGTATAGTCAGTTGGACCAAGATTAACCATAACATGGTGAAGTTATTTAGAACCAATGTGGTGATGTTTCAATTGATTGATGAACCTGTTGTTTGGCTGACTCCTTCAGAAATCTATCATGAACCACTAGGATGAGGTGAGTTGAATTGACTGGTGAACTGAGGTATGCGGCTATGGCTATGGATTGAGTGCCACTGGTTTGTTAGTATCAGATGGTTCAAGCTTCTTGCACCATCTAATGTTTCATTTTTGTTGATCATTAGGGGACGGCATCCATATACATTCAGGGAATCCTATCCTGAATTCATACAACAGCCTGTTCCCAAAGATGGTTTAAGTGTGTTAGATTGAGATTGGAGCTCTGACACAAGGGAGAAGACTCGCTGGTCATTATAATGCTATTTCAAGGACTTAAAATCAAGGTTCTTGAATCAATTCTACTGTGCTGCCATCTCTATGCATCATTGACCATCAACTGAAATCGTAGCAGAGATACTATCT
>QLPI01024082.1:4271-28353 GCA_003314275.1 Chroogomphus rutilus
CTTCTCCTTCTCCTTCTCCTTCTCCTTCTCCTTCTCCTTCTCCTTCTCCTTCTCCTTCCCCTTCCCCTTTCCCTTCCAAGTGTCCCATGGTGCATCCCTCCATTCATCATCTGAGTTCTGAGACCAGTTGAAACACCAAGCCTGCTCAATGATTTGGAACTGGTGCATGTGCTCCAGGGCATCTGATATGGGTCATAACATGTGATCAGATGCATCCAATCATGGTCGTAGTGTTCGCTACCACAGCCTGGACCCCATTCAGCAAACAGAGTTGTTGGTCGATGATAGTCCTCCAGACTTTTGTTGCTCATCTCAGGCGCATCTATCTCGAGGCAAATGGCACAGAGCAGGAAGGCTGGAGGTGTGAGGATAGTAATTGATATTTTACAGCCAAAATAGTTCTTTATTGATGTTGGGTGGGAGAAGGGTAGCACCGCTGGAGGAAGCACAGGTGTCGAAGGCAGTAGGAGCGGCATTTTTGCCAGAGGAATAGAGAAGGAGGTTATAGGGGCATGTGTAGAGGAATACTGAAGGAAGTTGAATGAGGTATTTGGGTGGAACAGTAGGAGCAAAGTACCTTGAAAGATCCCATGAACATATGAGCAAAAATGGCTAGGATATCCTGCCGGTCCTGGTAAGTCTCTTCTGCTGCTCTATCTGAAAACACGGTATGAGTGTTTGCAAAGAACAGAGAGTATGTATGTTACCTTTGTCTGTAAACCAAAATATCCAGGTGACCAGGGCATTGACTTCATTATCAATTCTCCAACCGTTATTTCTATCCATGCCATCATGAAACGGTCCTCCGATCTTAAAGAAACTGAGAGAAAATTTATCGACACAAGCATAATCGACCAGTTGCTGGTAGTTGAGTTCCTCGTTTTCCAAAAAAAGTAAGTATACGACCCAGAGGTCGTCAGAAGTCATGGACAAGGAGCAACACAACATGTATTTAAATCGTTTTAGGGACTTGAATCTTTTGATGAGTTCATTCGCTCTATTTGGTGTGTATTTTCAACTCTTGCCAAGTCTGTGTACCGCTGGTCCATTGTCAAATTTCCTCACAAAAATGGCAGCATAGAGGGATGGATTGGCCCTGAAGGAAAGTTTTCCATATATAGACTTTGAGACGTGTAGGACTGTGGGTAGGTCAGTGAGTGGTACGACAACATTATCGTCAACAAGAGCGAGGGCAACCTTTTCCAAAACTTCCATGGGGAAGGCTTCAAAGCTCACAAAAGGGACGTGGTTGGGCATCGGGGAGTAGAGCAAGAATATGGCAATCAGCCATTCAAACTATTAAAAATCAACTCACTTAGCGAGTGTAAACAAAATCTACGCTCTACCGGCCCCTGTGGAATTTACCTGTCATTAGGATAGTGCCAAGCTGGAGGCACGCTTGAACTCTCCTCTTTATCATATGGCGATGTTATGCCAAGACATTGCCATGAGATGCATTCAGTGAACTTCAGAGGTTTTTTGCCATTGTACAATTTATTAATCACACTTGATCAAGATTGGGTATTGTAAATTCCACTCTCTTTGTGGCACATCCTGACTCTTGAAAAATGGGACCTGTGGTACATGAGCCTTAGCCCCATGCAGAACCCAGTTATAATGTACTTTCACGCATGATATCTGACGCCAACAAAGATAATATTTTGGGGTGCAAAAGAAAGAGGACAGTACCTCAACAATTACCCATGGAGAGGTGTAATATCAAAACAAACATTCATATAAGCACCGTATGAGTCAAACCTCTTTCCTGGCCATCATCACATCTCAGAGCTGGAGGCCCAGGATGCAGTCAATGTGTGTCTTGGTTCTACTTTCTCTCCTCACCTATTTTTTGAACTTAAAGTAGGCCAGGTCATTCGTTCTCAAAATAGTGCATTTCAATCGGAGATCTTCACAAGGTGTAAGATTTTCCCAAGATGATCCCTAGGCCAGGGTGATGAACAAGAGGAGCTGGGGTCAGGTTGTGAGCTAGGTGAGGGACTTGTGGTATTCATGCTACCCCCCCTCTCCCTCTCTGACTATTGATGATTCCGATTAGCTATGTTTCTCAAAGCAAAACACGTGAAGCTTCACTTGTTCAGGCAGTTTGTGTCAGGTTTTTTTTCGATTGTCTATATCTCCTGATGATCACCACTCCTTACACACCGCCAGTGTTTTGGAACTGTAAGCTGGTAACCTGAGAGCTGTGACAAAACTTTGGTGTGAAGAAAGTCCAATCAAGTTCTCTGACAAGACAACAGCAAGCTAATGCCTGTCTGGGTTGATGTCCAAAAAGAATTGTTTAGAGGGGGCCTTGGCAGGTGACTTGTCAATTACATGTAGGAATAATAGTTTATGTTCGTGAACTATTATTCTACCCTTGCCTAGGATTATTTCCACGGATGTTCTATAAAATCTAGTTTAGTTCTTTTATGATGTTTTTACGTACCTTTTATATTTTGGCCAAGAAACCTTCTACCACATAGAAGGGTCGAGATCTATTCCACGAACAAACCTGTGTTGATAAGTCTTAGTAGTCAGCGACCTACTTAAGAGAGTGCTGGCAGCACTAGATAATCCAGCGGATTATGGATGAAGATAAGATTGATTGCTTTTACGCTACAGAACTAGTCTCTATATATACTAATTCTAAGCTGATTATGTAACTCCCCAATAAGGCAAGACCTTCCTGAAATTAGTGGAAGGGTGTGGAAAGGAATAGAAGGTCCTGGAAGCCTGTGGCAGTTATGAGTCACCCTGTAGTCACAAATGAGTAGTCATTAATGAGTCATGTTCCCATGGCTAGTAGTCTCGTGACTGGTCAAGTCACGAAATATTAATAGTAAGTAAGCCAAGCTTCTGGGCTGACCTAAAGTGTAATAGCTATTACCTAAGCCCAGGAATTTGTTGTACAATTGAGTCTTGAGAGCTTGAGCCAGCAGTTTGGCACCATTTTCCATGTATAAGTGTTTGGCCCCTGGCTATGGGTCCTTGTGGGTCCAAATAGAAATAAGCGAAAAATATAAGTGTTTTTGAAGTATTTCCTTGGGCTTTGAAGAGCTTGATAGTTTAAGAGTTAATTACTTTGAGTAATTCACTCTTAAATGGCCAGCCAAAATTATTATATTTTTTTGGTAGTCAATTCAAGACTGGTTTGTTGAGTTATTTTATGAGTGAGAGAGGTTTGGAATCCTTTGTACTGATCCTGATCTGATGGCCCTTCATATCTACTAGAGAATTCCTCATTCCCATACAGCCAGTTGGATGGAATATGGCATGACCGTTAGAACATTTGTTCCAGACAAGGTTCATAAGGGTTGCTTGTTACCTGTTCCAATCATTGGTAAGTTTGCTTTCCTTTGCTGTGCCGCTTATATGATACACACCTTTCTGATGAAATCATGCATTGATCAAGTACGTCCAGATATGAAAACAACTAATTCACGATAGAACACCAATGTTCTGACACAAATAATGATCTTCAAACCTGGAGCTATAGGTTCTCAATGATCATGCATGGTATTGTCAGGCAGAGCCCACTCTGTTGCCATAGGTCAGGTCATTGTTCAGGTTGCACTGCATGGTACTTGAACGCCGAGGCTGGCAGACAGGCATCAAACTTGCTTTATATAGCAACCCTGGACAGTAAAAGACCTGGTTAGTTAATATTGTTTATCGACTATTGCTTGAAAGATCTCCTTTTTGGATGCCGAAGTCGAATGGGTTGGAATTTAGTATAGTTATGACATTCACAAGATGCACTATTACATACATCTTGCTGATATTTCCAGAGCAAGCTTCCACCATCAACTCATAGCAAGACAGCTTCAAAGCTATCAACCACCCATTCTTGAAGACCAGGGAATCACGATTTTGGATACCCCACATGTGTTGAGGTGAAAAGAATGACCAGACTGGGAATTGAACCCAGGGCTATAGCGAATATAGCTATGGTGTTAACCACTACACCATCTAGTCCACATGGGTAACCTTTCAGGATGACTCATATAATGAAGACCACTTCATGTTGAGTGACAGAGCCCTAGTTGGTTATCAGATTGTCAATACTACTCATAGAGCTCTGTGTTGTCTTAGAAATTCATTAAGACTCATGAGGTATGAATAGTATGTGGGATTAGACAACCCAACAACATGATCCCAAGATGACATAGCTTCAAAGCAGAAAATGTTGTCATTATTGAAGACCGGCGATCCTCAAGTGTGAAAAACACTCAAGATTGATCACATTGACCACAAGGTAAGAACATGGTGCAGGATACACCTATCAAGCATTTCAGGGATGAAAAGTCAAGGCAAACAAGCTTTAAACCATGAAGAATAGCAAATTCCAATTCACGAGAAGACTGATTACAAGAGAACAAATTCATCGTGAGGGAACATACCCTCAAGAATCAGGAATGTACAGGGATAATGAAAATGGACTGCTAACAATTCAATGGCCCTGTGCAGTAGAACACAATGATGGATCAGGTTGAACAAGGGAGGTTGATACTATGATGGACGGAGAAAGCATACCTGCACATTGCAGTCAAAGGCCAAGCCACACAGGCTGTACAGGCACTAGCTACCCTGCACAAGTTAAGAAAATCCTGCCGGTGCAGGTCAAGTATGCCATAGTGATTAGGCTTCAGGAAATGATAAATGGGGTAAGGAGATTGGACAAACTATGCCACATGACAAGATTAGTCAGATCCCCATAGTGAATCATTTTGAGAGATGGAGAGAGGGCAGTTGACATTCAGGACTCATAAGGGAAGAGGAAAACTGGGAATATAACAGTTAGCATATAATCAGCATGAGGTAAGGAGTAGCAGAGCTACAGCTAGGAGGTATGGCTGTGTGATCATAACCGAGAGTTGGTGATAGTGCCAGAAAAAGCACTGGCAGTTTGGGGCAGTCTTCCGGGTAACTACTTCAAACACCAGGAGTTTGCTAGCTTTAGATAGAAGAACTATAATCTAGCAATACCTACTAAGATAGTATCACCGTAATATCCTCATCCATATACCAGAAGGTCATAATTGGTCCTGGATAATGGCACCAAGGCAAGCCCAAGACCAGATGGATGTATTCTCTCCCATGAGTAGATATAGGTCGTCAATTGGCTCATCCACCCTAACAGCGTGCAAGAGCTTATTTAGATCCCTCAGGCCTGCGACACAGCTATTTTCCTTATGCACTGATCAAAGAAGAGTTACCGTAAGCCCCTACAGCACCCCTAGGTGAGTTATCTATTATTTGTCTACCATGCAAGTCTGGGAATTTTTTTTGGAAAACCCCTTCACAATATAAAATATGGACGTATTTTGATAGTCAAGAAGGTGCCCAATCAGTGTATTTGCAGTTTTGAACCTTTTATCAAGACAGTTGAAGCTCTTGGGATTAGATGATAGTACTGAACAAGAAAGAGCATATTTTACTCCCAAGTACAAGTTATGAAGAAAATTTATTATTAGTATTATTTTAAGTTACTGTCAAGCTTCGGGAATGCCGAGGTACTGGACGAGAATGGCCAAGTCCTACAGGCAGGGAGTAGTGGCATTGGCTTCAACGTACTCGTGCATTGCTCCCTACCTGCCATGCATGCCACCAATTTACAGCAGATGGATACTTGGGAGGATGCTGATGATGCTGGCCCGAGTTGAGGACTTCACAGAGGAGGAAAAGGTAGAAGGGCCTAAGCCTAGTCGATACCCAGAATGAGGAAATATGTACATGCATGTCCTACTTATATAGGTTCAAGAGGTGACATGTGGAATAAAGAATGTGGGACAATAAGGTATGCAGAGCATGTGAGAGTATTGTCCACAGCGAGTAAAATTAGAATGAAGGAATGTAAATGGAAATAGAACAATAAAAGATAGAATAATAGGAATGCGGCCAGGGATAGGACAATAGAGAGTGCCAGGCTATAAAACAATGGGGCCATGGCCGAGGATAATACAAGGACAGGAAGTCCCGAGGTAAGGTGGGTCAAGGATTATGGAGAAAATGGTGTGGGATTAATAGATGGTGAGTGAAGTAGAGCATGAGGGGTAATTGGCAAGGAGTGTAGGTAGTGGATGTGCCAAGCCAAGACCGGCATATCAAGTGACGTGCATGCAGCATGGACACTTGTACGTAGACATAGGATGGTTGCTCAGTCAGCACTGCTGAATTACCAGGTCTTGGTACATGTACTTGACAGTTACCAGGACCCTTCAGGATATCATCAATTCACCTCTCTCCACTCAAACTGTGTGCAGGAAGCTGAAAGAACCTGGATTAAAGGCTGTGGTAAAGAAGAAACAGCCTATACTCTCCCAGAGACACAGGAAGGAGAGGTTAGATTTTGCTGTTGCTCACCAGCATTGGACTGCTGTAGAGGACTGGAAGAGGGTTGTGTGGTATCAAGTATACGTACCAAGTATCCGGTAACTCAGCAGTGCTGACCAAATGATCAGCTTAATTCCACACGCAAGTGACCAAACCACACATCTGCCACTTGGTACTTCAGTCTTGGCTCGGCACATTCACCCTCCACATTCCCCATCCCTATTCCTCATCTAATCCTCACTACTCATTATCCATTAATTCCACCCCATCAACTCCTTATTTCTTAGCACATTCTACCTCAGGACATTTTACCATTGTTTTATCTTCAGCCATGAGCCTATTGTTTTACATTCGGTCACTCTCTGTTATTCTATCTTTGGCCACATTTCTATTATCTTATTTTCATTGTTCTATTCTTGTCCACATTCCTTATTCTATTCTGGATCACTGTGGACAATACTCTCACATGATTCTTCATTCCTTATTGTTCTCCATTCCTTATATCACCCTGTTCCATATCTCACTTCTTAACCTATATAAGTAGCTAATGTATGTAGATAGTTCTTCACTCTGAATATCAACTTGGTTTACATCCTCTTGTCTTCCCCTTCTTTAGTCTAAAGTCCCTTACTTGGGCCGACACTCTTGGTACTCCCCTGGGTCTTTCTTCAGTCCAAATTAGTGGCACACATGGAAGAGCAGGGTGCAATACATGAGTATGTTGAAGCCAAGCCACCCCGACCAGTCTGCAGGACTTGACCAACCCCTACTGGCACTATCGGCATTACCGAGACTTAACATATGGTCAGATGAGACAAGGATCAATAGGCTAGGGTCAGATGGCAAGAAATGGGCTTGGAAGAAGGCAGGAGAGGAGCTGAGTAATAGGCTAGTTAAGAGAATGTTTAAATTTGGTGGTGTTACATACCATTGCAATGGTTGGTGAATACATGTTACAAGTTGCTGTTTAAATAGTGCCCACAGACTAATGCCAGATAACCTGGCATAGTAGCCTTTTGGCCCAGTTGAAAGAACACATCACTGTGGGAATTTGTTGCCTTTCACAGTATGCCAGGTTGACCAAAGTTCAGCAGTTCAAATCCCTGTGTGCGCAATAATTTAGAGGGTTGTTGCAATCACTTGGACCCCAGGAACCCTGGTTTACATGATGGTCCATGACATCATGGGGGTCTGCTATGTCAAACAGTAATTAGAGTGCTTGGGGGTGTCAAGTGTCGGTTACTGACGGACTTCGGTACTGCCGAGGGGTGTTGGCGAAAAGGTCAGGCGGACTATGGCCAAGTCCTGCAGGCCAAGAGTAGTGGCGTTGGCTTCAACGTGCTCGTGCGTTGCGCCCTACTTGCCATGCGTGCCACTGTATTTGCCACAGACAGATACTCGAGGGGATGCTGATGATGCCGGCTCGAGTCGAGGACTTAACAGAAGAGAAGAAGGTAGAAGGGCCTAAGCCTAGTCGATACCCAGAATGAGGAAGTATGTACATGCATGTCCTACTTATATAGGTTAAGAAGCGACATGTGGAATAAGGAATGTGGGACAACAAGGTATGCAGAGTATGTGGTTATTGTCTACAACGAATAAAATTAGAATAAGGAATGCAACACGGGGATAAAACAATAAAAGACAGGATAATAGAATGTGTCCAAAGATAGGACAATAGGAGGTGCCAGACTATAAGACAAGGCTTGTAACCGAGGATAGTACAAGGACAGGAAGTCCCGAGGTGAAAAGGGTCGAGGGGTGGGGACAGGGAGTGTGGATGGTGGACATGCCAAGCCGAAACCGGCGTACCAAGTGTCATGCATGCAACACAGGTACTTGGTCATGGATATGGGGTGATTGCTCGGTCGGCATTTCCGAATAGACGTGTCTCGGTATGGTACTTGACAGGGGGGAGCCACAGACAGGCCTGGGAAACCTGGTAAGATATCATCACTGTGGCACCTCGAGGGCTCAGTACCTAAGGGGAAGGTACTGTTACATACTATTGCAATGGTTGGTGAATATATGTAACAAGTTGCTGTTTAAATAGTGCCCACAGACTAATGCCAGATAACCTGGCATAGTGGCCTTTTGGCCCAGTTGAAAGAACACATCACTGTGGGAATTTGTTGCCTTTCACAGGTGGAGGTTCTGTGATAGTTTGGGGCTGTATGACATGGGATGGGCCAGGATATGCTGTCAAGATTGATGGAAGGATAGATGGGGATCTGTATGTCCAGATGTTAGAGGAGGTTTTTCAGTCCAGTCTGGAGCACTATGGTAAAACTTCTGCTGACATTATTTTTCAACAGGATAATGATCCAAAGCATACTTGCAAAAAGGCCAAGGAATGGTTTGCAAACAACCATTTTGAAATTCTTTCATGGTGTTAAATCCACATGTCAGGTGCTTAGCTAGATACTTCCAGAAGGGTTTCTGAAGGCTTCGGAAGGGTTTCTGTGAGGGGGGTTGAGACTCCAATGATGGAGGAATTAGAGGTTATGGATTTGCAGATGGAGACAAAAAGGCAGGAAGATGGGAAGCACCGGGGACTTAGAGTTGTTTGTGGTATTAGGTTGTACAAGTAGTCATTCGAGTATTCGAGGTCGAAGGGACTTGGCTTCAACTTATGTGTTGCGCCCTCCTCAATCATCTGTCCCTAATTTTGGAAAGTTGGAAAGTTACTGGAACTGAATCAGAAACTACGATGCAGATTAAGTCAATATTTGTACTGGCAAATAGTCCAGTCGACTGGGGGTTTATATACATGTAACTCATCCTTGTACTATCTTTTGCCAAGTGAAGACAAGGGGGAGAAAGGAATACAAGGGACTAATAAGAAATGGAGAGCAAGGGAGTGAGGTATGCAATGATCCTGCATGTCATTCATCAAGGAGCGGAACCTAGGTCACGGAATTGCGGGAGTTTGGAATTGCAGAACTTTGGGTTAATGTAACAGATTTACGGAAAGTATTCATCCAGACTTCTAATGGTCGGAAAGTCCCAGAAAAGGTGCGGGTGGTTGTGGGGACTAATATGGGTTTATTGGGGGTATGGGCCATAACACATGGCCAGCACAGTCTCTAGCTCAACATCTGAAGAGGAAGCTTAGAGAGTACAATCAGCCACCAGGAGGGATGATAGAGCATTGGGAGAGGATACAGAAGGTTTGGGACAAGATAGAGCCTTCAGTGTGTCAGGGGTTGATTGAGAGTATGCCTAGGAGGGTTTTAGCTATGCTAAAGGCAAAGGGGGGATATACCAAATATTAATTATAATTAGTTTTTGATCATCTAGACAAGAGCAACAAAACCGGTCCAATGAGTCACTGTCAAAAAATTGCAATATCTCAACCAATAAAATTATTACATAAATATGAGGGGGTCAATCGAAAGCTGAGATGCAGGGGTATTTGTGAGAATGTGAGAATATTCTCAGATTTTATAGATTTTTATTCGGTTCATAAAATTTGGAGCAAGTGAAAAGTGCCAAACATTGGACCTGTTTTGTAAGTCACTGTACTTTAAATTACTAGAGGGGATGGGATCCATAAGTTTTGAACAATTGACAAGATGGAAAATAATTGACAGACATGACTATAGTATGTAACTGATAATTTCACACAATTACATAATAAATTTTAGCATTTGTAGAATATGCTGGAGCTAATAATTATGTGTAACTAGTATAGACTAAACTTGAAAAAATCTAACTTATTTTTCAGATTGACCAGAATATACAGTATACTAGATTTAGTAATAAGTCCCTTAGATGTAGGATTTGACAGTCTTTCCTTCCTGGCAGCTTCTTGTTGGATTTATCTCATTGCTAGAACCATTGGATACTAAGGTGAGTCAGTCTTATAACTTATCTAGTAATCTGAAATCACACTCAACACATATACATTTATGTATCAAGATCAAGAGCCTGGAGATGTGGATAAAGATAATAGAAGTCTGCAATTTAAGCAGAAAACACCAAAAAAAAAGATTTCACAGTTTTTAAGCTAAGAGTGTGAAAACTAGATAGTATATGAAATAGGGGAGATACAAACTCAGAAAGACATGGATACAAGTAGGCATGATACATACACAACATTATATTGTAAATGCAACTAACATGGTGTAAGTTCCAGTACAAGGACTGGGGAACTGTGGCCATCTAGGTCCTCCTTATATACATGTTATCATGTCAGAGATGCAAATGGACAAAAGGGGATAACGATTTACCGCAACACAGCTGTCACTGGTGGTTTGAGTGATACCTCATTTACAATACTCCTGGGCACTCAAAGCACCTAAGAGTCCAAGGTGAGATGCCAATGCATGATGCCGTTCTCATGGGAGAGATTTGGTGAGGAGGTCAGCAAGATTGTCTTTAGTGCCTATTTTGTTTACCACAAGTGTGCCATCCGTAATTTTATCTCATATATAGTGATATTTGATGTCGATATGTTTTGTCCTTTTGTAAAAAACATGATTGACTGCAATTGAACGTGCTCCAAGGGAGTCACTATAAATGTCAATTGGTAGGTCAACTTTGAATAAGAGTTGTTGTAGCAAGGAAATTGTCCATTGTGCATGTTTTCCACATTCAGTGGGTGCAATGTGTTTGCCTCAGTGGATGAGAGTGCAACAGTTTGTTGTTTTTGTGTTGCCCAAGACACCCCCCCACCTCTGAGAACAAATGTATATCCAGTGGTAGAGTGTCGGTCATCCCGGTCACCTGCCCAGTCAGAGTCGCTGTAGCCCACCAATTCGGTAGAATCATTAACTCCATATGTGCTTGTGGTTTTTAGTGGTGGCTAGATATTCCAAAACATGTTGAGCTGCAAGTAAATGATTTTGTGTTGGGTTGGAACCAAATTGGGATAGTCTATTGACTGCAAAGCAGATGTCTGGCTGTGTCCCAAGCATGGCATACATTAGTGAGCCAACGAGTTGATAACGCGATGTGAGTAATGCATCTGAATTTTTGTCTGGGTTTGCGACCAAATTTGTACTGGCAGCCAACGGTGTATAGACTGGTGGGCGTGAAGTGAGATTAAAGTGATCGGTCATCTGTTGAATGTAATGCATCTGGTTGATGGAGAATGTTTTCTTTGCTTGGTCACAGGTTATGTGTAGGCCGAGGAAGTGTTGGTTCTCTCCTAGGTCTGTGTACTTATACTGTGAACCTATGAACTTCTTAGTGTCTTGGATGTGTTGCAGTGTGCCAAAAATAGCCATATCATCGACATAAACCAGAATTATGGCAATTTGATTGGCTCTGTCATGACATTTGAAGAAAATAGAGACATCTCCTGAGATCAGCTTCCTGTAACCAAAATTGCAGAGGCTATTCTGTAGGTGTTCATACCACTGGCACCCTGCTTGCTTCAAGCCATAGATGGCTTTGAGTAGTTGGCAGACCTTGTTTTCTGCCCCATGAACCAAAAAACCCTTTGGTTGATCCATGTAGATTTCTTCATCTAGGTGACCATTCAGATAGGCCAATTTGATGTCAACTTGATGAACCTCCCAGTCAAAAGTTGCAGCTAGTGCAAGCAGGAGTCGCAAGGAGTCGAGTCATGCCACTGGTGCAAATGTCTCCTCATAGTCAATACCAGCTGTCTGTGTGAACCCTTTGGTGACAAGGTGGGATTTATATCGAGTAACCTCCCCTTGTGTGTTTCATTTGGTTAGATACACCCACTGATTCTTGATGGGTTTTCAACCAGGTGGCAAGTCCACTAGCTCCCATGTCCAATTGTCAGAGAGAGAGGCCATCTCTTCTTCCATGGCTTTTTGCCATAAGAGCACTTCAGGGGTCTCTATCGCATGCTCATAAGTATTTGGGTCTCCTGCTGGTGTAACTTTTGCAGCGGCCAAGAAGGCATCCCTGGTATTAGTCCAAATGCCTGGAACCGATGGGTGCAAGCCCTGCTGTAGGTGGTCCCTATCGGGGTTTGCGTTCAATGGGTCAACCCTTCATATGCCTCGGTTTGGTCGCATTGACCTGCAAAGGCCAACACTCAGTTGTCCAGGCAGCGGATCTAGTGTAGATGGTAGAGCTGCAGGAGATTGAGTTGTGGAGGTTGGCGCTATGAATGACGGTGGGATGGAGAGTGGTACTGTAAGCGGTGAAGGTGTAGGAGGTAGTTCATGGGGTGGTTGAACAGAAGGTGATGTCACAAACAGCGGTGTGTGGGGCAGCACCGCAAGTGGCGGCGCATGAGGTGGTGGCACCACAAGTGGCGGCACACGAGGTGGCAGCACCGCAAGTGGCAACACACGAGGTGGCAGCACCGCAAGTGGCGATGCACAAGGTGGCGGCACCGCAAGTGGTGACACACAAGGTGGCAGCACTGCAAGTGGCGGCGCACAAGGTGGTGGTGCAAGTGGTGTTGCGTGAGGTGGTGCGCGAGGTGGCACTGCAAGCAGCTGTGCATGGAGTGGTGTCACGAGTGGTGGTGCGCTGGGCAGCATTGCAAGTGGTGGTGCGCTGGGAAGCATTGCAAGCGGTGGTGTGCCGGGCAGCGTTTCAAGCAGTAGTGCACTGGGCGGTGTTGCAAGCAGTGGTGTGCTAGACGGCGTTACAAGCAGTGGTGTGCTAGACGGCATTCCAAGTGGTGGTGTGCGAGGCAGTGCAAGCGGTGGTGTGTCGTATGTATCCAGCGTTGGAGGTTCTGTGGCCTCGTTATCACTCTCTGGCATTGTAAATGAAGGGTCTTGCAAGGATTCAGATGAAATATTTTGCCGAGTGTCCTGGGAGATCTGGGCCTGGAAAGGGAAGATGGTTTCCTCAAAAACTACATCTGTGGATGTCACAAATTTATGTGCTCTTGAGTCCCAGAGTCTATATCCTTTGGTGGATAAATCATACCTGGTGAATATGAGTTTTTCTGAGGTCGGATCAAACTTGGTTCGTGTTGATGTGACATGTCAGTAGGCTAAGCACCCAAAGGTGCGGAGGTATGAAATATTTGGTTCTTCACCAAAAAGCCGTTTGTGTGGGGATTCATAATCATTAGCACATGATGGTGCACAGTTTCAAATATGAACTGCGGTTGCAATGGCAGATTCCCAAAAACCATTTGTCATGCCGGCAGTTTGTAACATTGCCCATGCAGCTCCAGCTATAGTACAGTTTGCTCGTTCAGCAACACCATTTTGCTGAGGTGTATGGGGTGCTGTTAATTGGTGAATCATACCCTTTGCTTGCATGAAAACTGTGAAGTCTTTTGAGAGGAATTCTCCTCCACAATCGGACCATGCTGCTTTGATATTCATGTTGAACTGGGTTGAGATATAAGCAACAAAGATTTTGAATTTCTGATATGCTTCATCCTTGGTTTTCAGGAAGAAGACCCAGTTGAAGCATGTGTAGTCATCTATAATAACATAGTGATAGCGGTTCCCTTGTATTGATTGGGTCTGCATTGGTCCTGCAAGATCCATATGTAGTAGTTCAAAGGGAGCAGTCCGACGTGTATCAGATGTTTGGAATGAACACCAGGTTGATTTTCCTAACAGGCATCCCTCACACGTTGAAAGGGCACGTTCACTTGTAGGATCAATATGGTCACTGAGTTTTCGAAGTGCAGACCACGAGAGGTGTCCAAGTCTCGCATGGAGGACTTCTATTGGGATACTGGTTTGTGCAGATGCAATGGATGGGGCTGAGGCAAAAAGTGTAAGCCAGTATTGTTGGCCAAGTAGTCGTCCTTCAGCACAGATTTCTCCCTTATAACTAAGAGTAGCTTGGGTACCTGTGAAAGTAGTGGAGATACCTCTTGTTGAATATAAATGGTATATCTTGGGTCAATTCTACATTCACTTATACTATGGTATACATATGTTAGATACTTGCATTGCTAGGAGACACAGTGGGGTTGGGAATAGGCGCCCAGGGTACACATAGGAGTGGGGCGGCGCTAGTTAGTTCTCCTCAGTGTCTGTCTACACTGAGGAGGTAAGAGTGCCGCCCTATTATACTATACTAGACAAACTGATTACCTTGTCTTTGTCTAGGTAATGCATATCTCAGTGTCTGTCTACACTGAGGAGTCTAACTTTGTCTAGTTGCATAACTTATATTTGCGCCAAGTTGTCCATAATATTAACAGGTTATGGGCCCCGCAAGCAAAACAAACCCCTCAGCATCTCTTACCAAGGACTACCAGGTCAGCAAGCTAGCAGCTGACGGTTCTAACTGGAGCATATGGAAGAGGCAGACACTCACCACATTATCAGCACATAAGGGAGTCAAGCGACACCTGGATGGCCTTGCAAGACTCCCACCTGCAACTCCACAATAACCAGATGGGTATACACTCAGCCAGGAAGAGGAAAAAGAACTGGAGGAAACTGAACGCTGACAGGATGAGTATGAACAGAGGGAAAATATCATCAAAGCCCAGATACTCACCAGCGTCCCTGAAAGCATCGCGCTGGAGATTCAGGACGAGGACAAAGTGTTCATGATGTGGAGCAAGCTATGTGCAAAGCATGAGGATAAGGCCTTAGTGGTCTGCATTGATTTGAGGCACAGGATATACGCGCTGAAATGCGAAGAAGAAGAAAATGTGAGGACTCACATTGAATCCCTGAAGTCAATGCACGAGCAGTTGAATGGTATGGGAGATAAAATTGAGGACCAAGACTTCATTGCTGTGGTCCTTGCATCACTCCCAAAAACCTACCGCCCTCTCATAAATGTGCTGTCTTTGCAGAACAGAATGGCCCCAGATAGGGTTACCCCCCAAGTAGTTGTCGAGACGATCCTAGATGAGTTCGATCGGTTGCAGATTGAAGAGGACCACTCGAAGGGCAATGAAACGGCTATGACAGCCAAGGGGAAGGGTCGAGGGAAGAAGAAATTTACAGCTTCTTCTGGGAACTCGACGGGATCTGGGAAGTCAAATGCTGAATGCTGGACATGTGAGGAAAAGGGGCACCTGAAGTATGACTGTCCCAAGAAGAAAGGAAAGAAGAAAAAGGGGGCAAAAGCTAAGGATGACAATAGCTCAAATACTGCAGTGAAAACTCACGATGATCATGCATTTGTCGCAAGTCCACATGCAGTTGCTGCCCCAGATCTTCCTCTCGAGCCTCAGGGGACCAGTACCGAGATATATGACTCAGGAGCCTCAAGGAATATGTCACCAGATCGGCACAGATTCAGCAACTTCAGGCCAATCGAGCCAAAACCGGTAAAGGCTGCAGATAAAGCTACATTTATGGCTACTGGGGTAGGGAATATACAGGTGGACATACCTAATGGAGACTCCACAACAGCTGTCATGCTGAAAGATTCTCTATACTGTCCAGACCTTGCGTTTACTCTAGTCTCACTTGCAAGATGCGACACCGCCGGTTATACTGTACAGCTCAAGGACCGTGCTTGTGTCATCAAAGACAAAGCAGGTCATCAAATTGGCCAAGTACCCCTCATCAATGGATTATACCGGGTAGATAGAGGGATGGACTCAACTGCTGCCGCGTGCAGTGGCATAAAGATATCTACCTTAGATGAAGTCCACCGGAAAATGGGACATATCTTGCACCAGGTGGCAAAGCGTCTAGTAGAACAGAAGATTGTGTTAGGCATTGAGCTGGACAAACAATCCTTACCAACATTCTGCCAGACTTGCGCCAAGGCAAAGCCAACCAGGAAGCCGGTACAAAAAGAAAAGGCCGGACACCCAGCGAGGCAGATTGGCAATAAGATACACTCTGATGTATGGGGGCCAACCACTCCTTCAAGCTATAACTCGAAGAATTACTACATTAGCTTCACAGACGATCGCACTCGATGGTCAATGATCGAGTGTATCAACAAAAAAAGCGAAGTACTCACAAAATATAAGGAGTACAAAGCATGGCTTGAGACTCAACATGGCCATAGGATCAAAATCCTACAATCTGACCGTGGGGGTGAATACTTATCAGATGAGTTTACGAGGCACCTCAAAAGCAGAGGAACAGTGAGAAATCTCACCGTTCATGATACGCCCAAGGAGAACGGTGTTGCAGAACATCTTAACCAGACTTTGTTAGAACACGCACGGGCATTTTTGATCTCATCAAACTTACCAAAGAACTTATGGCCAGAAGCCATTCACCATGTCATTTGGTTGAAGAACAGGACCTCTACAAGAGTGTTAGATGGCAAAACACCATATGAAATGCTCTTTGGAACGAAACCGAACCTGCGAGGACTACCTGAATGGGGCGCACGTGTCTTTGTAATGAAGAACGCTTCGAGCAAACTGGATGCAAAGAGCGAGGAGGCAAGATGGGTCGGATACAGCGGTACCAGTCAAGGTCACCGCGTGTATCACCCTAGCACCCGGCGCATCACCGTCGAACGGAATGTCACGTTCGACGGCGAGGTGCTATTACCACCGGTCGTCGTAGATGTTACACCGATTGTGGGGGAGAGATCTGGTAGTCAGCCCAAAACATTCGAGAACCAGACGGATACAATCGATGCACCTAAAACCAAGACACCGCAAACTCCAACACAAATCCCAACTATCCCAGATGGCACTGATCCACGAATAACACCGTCAGAAGTGGTCAAAGGGCTCGAGCACCCAACCGAACGGACGACGCTCAGATGGAGCCAATGCCTGAACCCCGCGGCAGAAGTCCAAGTCGAACCGGGCTTGAGACGGAGTGATCGCCTCAAAGGCCAGCAGGCAGCTAGCGTAGTTGAAGTCGCCGACGACAACGATCGCATGATGGAGTTCACAATGCTGAGCGCTGCTATGTTGCCACAAGACCCAACAGGAGTTGAAGAAGCATGTGGGCAGGGCGATTGGCCTGAATGGGAACAATCTATAAGTCGCGAGCTCAAGCAACATGAGCAAATGGGCACCTGGGATCTCATTGACCCTCCAGCAGGAGTGAACATCATAGGAAGCTGGATAGTACTGTGCTACAAACTCGACAAGAACGGTAAAGTCCAGGAGCACAAATCAAGGCTGGTGGGGCAAGGTTTCTCTCAGATTGAGGGTATTGATTACAAGGAAACATTCTCACCTACGGCAAAACTGACAGCCATTAGGATCATAGTCGTGCTGGGAGTCCAGAATGACTGGGAGGTCGAGCAGACGGATGTCGTCGGAGCTTACCTAAATGCAAAGCTTAAGAAAGAAATATATATGCGCCAACCAAAGGGCTTTGAAATACCAGGCAGAGAGCACGTGGTGTTCCACCTAAAAAGGGTGATTTATGGGTTAAAACAGTCAGGTTGTGAATGGTACGATGATTTGAGAAATACCTTAATATCCATAGGCTTCACAAGATGCCTAGTCGAACACGCGGTGTTCTACCGATATGACCAGGATGCGACCATACTTGCAGTTGATGTAGATGACATTACCATCATTGGGAACTTGAAATGCGGCATCAGCAGATTCAAAAAACAGCTGAGCACGCACTATAAAATCAAGGACCTAGGCGACCTGAACTGGTTATTAGTGATGAGATTATGAGCAAATTGCAGTAGGTTTGAAGAATTTATAGGCAATCTATTTAATTTTATCTCCTCAGTGTAGTCAACAACTAGTTGTATATTCGGAAAATATACCTATTTAATTTTATCTTACAAAAGAATAGAGAAATTAGCCTTAAAGGCTTATACAATATATTATACAACTCACCTCCTCAGTGTAGTCAACAACTGAGGAGGGAGGCATACGCGGGTTGTGTTTCACCCGCATATACCCTGCAACCGGCCTTTGACCCTATCGAAGGTTTGAGCCAGGCTGCCAGTTCCAAATCCAGGGAGGTGGCCATGCGCATCGTGTCGTGCGTGGGTAAGTACCCGTAAGTAGCATACATAGTAAAGAATGAATAACTCCCTCAATATTGAGGGTAGAAATACAAATAAATGTGAGAAAAATTCAGAATTCAAAAGCGCACAGAATGATACTGAAATCGATATATAATTACAATATATTGAGATTGGTCTCTCAGGGGTGAGATGCAGATTTGCACCCTACAATTAGGTCTCGAAGTGTCCAGGAATCGAAACCGAAGGACTATCACCTTTAGTCAGAGTGCGTACATCTAGAAAATCGTGGAATGCTTTAACCTACAGGATGCTCGACCGCTTGCAATTCCAATGAACCCCGGTGACATCTTATCTGTCAAGGATTGTCCTAGCACCCCTCAAGAGATAGAGAAGATGAAGCACATACTATACAAGGAGGCTATTGGCTCGCTGATGTACGCGGCCATAGGCTCCAGGCCAGACATTGCTTACGCAGTGTCATATTTGTCTCGCTTCATACAGAACCCCGGACACATCCATTGGGAAGCTGAAAAATGTGTCATAAGATACCTGAAGGGCACAAAAGAAGCTAAGCTCACAGGTGGGACGTTCGAGTGGGCACTTGAAGATAGGCGGGACCGGTATGGGTTGGAAGGTTTTAGCGATGCTGATGGAAGTTCACAGGAGCACCGACATGCAATATCCGGCTATGTTTTCACCATAGATGGGGGAGCCATAAGTTGGAATTCAAGGAAGCAATCCCTTGTCTCTTTGTCAACAACTGAGTCCGAGTACGTTGCCATTACGCATGCGAGCAAGGAAGCCCTGTGGATCAGAGATTTCATCAGCGATGTATTCCACCCTCTCACACAGCCCATCTTACTTTATTGTGACAACACTTCATGATGAGATTATGAGCAAATACAGTAGGATTGAAGATTTCTTTAGGCAGCTAATTTATTTATCTCCTCAGTATAGTCAATAACTGAGATGTATATTCGAAAATATACCTAATTTATTTATCTTACAAAAGAAATAAAGAGAATTAGCCTTAAAGGCTTGTACAATATTTTACACAACTCACCTCCTCAGTATAGTCAATAACTGAGGAGGGAGGCTTTTCGCGGGTCGTGTCTCACCCGCATATACCTTGCAGCCAGCCCTTGACCCTATCGAAGGTTTGAGCCAGGCTGCCGGTTCCAAACCCAGGGAGCTGGCCACGCTAGTCGCGTCGTGCGTGGACAAGCGCCCGTAAGTAGCGTACAAAGTAGAACAGGAATAACTTCCTCAATAATGAGGATAAAAATACAAATAAAATCGAGAAAAATAAAGAATCGAAAAGCGCACTGAATGGTACCAAAATCGATACGATAATACAATATATTGAGATTGTCCTCTCAGGGGTGAATGCAAGTTTGCACCCAACACTTCAGCCATCACCGTAGCTCAGAATGACAAATACCATGCTCGCACAAAACACATTGATATCAGCTATCACTTCATCCGGGAGGCCATCAGCCATGGGCGTATTGATCTTCGTTACTGCCCTACTCAAGATATGGTGGCAGACATCTTCACGAAGGCACACCCAAGGCCCACATTCGAACGACTCAGAACATTGCTTGGTGTAATGTTGAATTGAGGGGGAGTGTTGAATATAAATGGTATATCTTGGGTCAATTCTACATTCACTTATACTATGGTATACATATGTTAGATACTTGCATTGCTAGGAGACACAGTGGGGTTGGGCATAGGTGCCCAGGGTACACATAGGAGTGGGGCGGCGCTAGTTAGTTCTCCTCAGTGTCTGTCTACACTGAGGAGGTAAGAGTGCCGCCTATTATACTATACTAGACAAACTGATTACCTTGTAGTCTAACTTTGTCTAGGTAATGCACATCTCAGTGTCTGTCTACACTGAGGAGTCTAACTTTGTCTAGTTGCATAACTTATATTTGCGCCAAGTTGTCCATAATATTAACACCTCTTTCTCCTGTTTTTAGTATAGAAATAAAGCGACCTCTGAGGTCAGGGGCATGCAGGACATCCCTGAGAATAATTTTCTTTGTTGTCCCATTTACTAGCATTGTAGCTGAGACTGTGCCTATTCCAATATATAAGACATGTGTTGCACGATCAGCCAGATAGACATTTTGCAATGATGTGAATAAACGGTACTCAGAAAAGTCTGAGATATCATGTGTGATGTGGTCAGAACAGCCAGAGTCCAAAAGCCATTTAGTTTCACGTGCAAGATAGAATATAATGGCGTCATTGTCAGTTATAATGAAGTTTACACTGGCATTGCTGGGGGTGGTAGGCGTTATCTCTACTGCATTCACAGTTGATGTGGCAGTTTTTGCATCCATTTCCTTCTCTTTTTCATATGCCCATCTCTTTCGCTTGCTCTGTGCTTCCTCTTTAGAGAGGCTGTGTGCTTTGCAGCGGCAGTCTCTTTCCCTGTGACCAGGTCCTCCACAGAAGTTGCAAGTAATCTTCGTGGCTTTCTTAGTGGTGCCAGGTTTAATAGCACTGGCATTTGCACTAGTGCCCTGTCGTAGTTCTTCAGAGAGAATGCATGACCAAATGTCAATTGTTGTCGGCATCTTATAGTCGCTGACATTAGTGAGTATGGTTTGTTGGACCACTTCATAGGTAGAGGGAAGGGCACGTAGGAGTAGCATTGCATGGAGGCTATCTGCAATAGGCATGCCAGCGGACTCGATGCGTAATCTCAGTTCTGACATTTCATCTACTTGCTGAGTAAGAGGTAATTCAAGGAATGAGATGCCGAAGTATTTTGTTATGTCAACCCAGAGATTGAGACCAGTACGAGTGCCATAAGTGTTGTGTAGGCGTTTCTAGTTTTGCACAAGTGTTTCATTATCCTTGATGGCTGGCCGGATAGAAGCCTTGACAGCGAGCTGTATCAGGCCGAGGCCTTCATCGTTACACTTTTCCCAATCGTCAATTGATTTGAGTTCTGCTTCAGTTGGGGCAGAAGGTAGAGTAGCGACAGGACAGGTCTCTTTGCCTTCTGCAATTCGGAGGATGTGAGAGAGTCGAAAGGCACTCTTGATGGAATAGGACCAGTCATCCCAATGAGTTCCATCAAACTTCTCAATAGAGGCAAGGAATTTGGATGCACTAGATGTCATGATATGACAAGGGCTGTGTTTGCAAGTATGCGAAGGAACTTGTGAGCTGGCGAAGTAGGATGGGTATGTGCGTTCAAGCGGGGCCCATAACCTATTGTAAGTGCAACTAACACGGCATAAGTTCCAGTACAAGGACTGTTGTGTATTTAGTGTACTATACCTAACACGGCATAAGTTCCAGTACAAGGACTGGGGAACTGTGGCCGTCTAGGTCCTCCTTATATACATGTTATCACGTCGGAGATGCACAGGCTACATGAACACAGTACATCCTGTATTCCACGTTTCAATGCTTGAGCCAGCCACTCCTAATCCCATTCCTAATCACATTCAACCTCCTCCACCCCCAGTCATAATCGACGGCGAACCCGAATTCGAGATATCCGAGATCCTGGACTCGAAAGTCAACAATAGGTGTACGGCGTGTAGGCTGTTGTACTTAGTGTTGGGTGCAAACTTGCATCTCACCCCTGAGAGACCAATCTCAATATATTGTAATATTATATCGATTTCAGTATCATTCTGTGCGCTTTTGAATTCTAAATTTTTCTCACTTTTATTTGTATTTTTACCCTCAATATTGAGGGAGTTATTCATGTTTTACTATGTACGCTACTTACGGGCGCTTGTCCACACACGACCCGACTAGCATGGCCGGCTCCCTGGATTTGGAACCGGCAGCCTGGCTCAAACCTTCGATAGGGTCAAGAGCCGGTTGCAGGGTATATGCGGGTGAAACACAACCCGCGCATGCCTCCCTCCTCAGTTGTTGACTACACTGAGGAGGTGAGTTATATAATATATTGTACAAGCCTTTAAGGCTAATTTCTTTATTCTTTTTGTAAGATAAAATAAAATAGGTATATTTTCTGAATATACACTTAGTTGTTGACTACACTGAGGAGATAAAATAAAATAGACTGCCTATAAATTCTTCAAACCTACTGCAATTTGCTCATAATCTCATCACTTAGTGCGGTGGGCAGGTTATGAGGGCACAGATGAAGAAACTTCATGGCTCCTTGCAACAGAACTCAACCACACTTCAGAACTTGTTCAAGACTTTCACAAGTCGTATCCAGACAAACCTGGACCATTGCCTATTCCATAAGCACCTCGCGATTTCTCTTCCGTTCATTCTTGCTCATTTGGTTCATTATCACTCTCGCATTTCAGTTCCGTTCTCTCTGTCTTCAAGTTCAAAAAAAAAAAAATCCTCAATTCCGATTCACTCATTCAACTTGCAATTCAGCTTCTTCTTTCCGTTTTCAAGTTCAATCCTCAGTTTCCACTTCATCATTCCTTACTTCAATTCGACCCTATTCCGAACTTCAATTCACATTCAAGTCAAATATACATTTTAAATCCCATAGTCCAACTCTATATTTCCACTTCCATCCATGTCATCAAACTCATTCCTCGGATTTCTATTCTTGCCTATCCAACCTTCCCAAGAGCCAAGCACCCTTGGCGGTTCAGACACCCAGTCCCTGCTCTGCGGCTTTTGATGCTGTAACAACATCCGCAATTTGCTCACCTCACCTCGCAATTCTTTGACTTCACCTTGCAATTCCTCATTTGTCATGCGGCTCTCCGAGACTTGGAACTTGTGTTCCTGCAACTCCTTGCGATGCTCTTCGACTGACCGTTGCAATGCCAGAAGGGCAGCGGTCAGCGCAATGACCGGTGAAGGTGCAGGCGGTGCAGAGGGTGGGACTTTGGGAGATAACGCAACCGCAGGGGGCGGTGGTGAAGGAGGTGTAGGGGATGGTGCAGGTGGTGGAGGTGGAGGTGAAAGGACTGGCGGAGGTGGTGGAGAGACCGGCGGTGGCGACAACACGATGATCTGTGGCATCTGTGCCACAGCAGGTACAGGAGACGACTCCTGAGGAGGGTTGGGCGGTGGAGGAGGCGGTGGAGAGTGGGAGTCAGAAAGGAAAAGGGGGGTACGCACTCGGGTTTCCAACCTCAGTCTTTTAGAGGGACCCACACCATCATCTTCATCCTCTGGCGTACCTTCCCTCGCTCACTTTTCAGACCTCGGACTTCCCTCATCCTCGGGATTCCGCTCCCTAGCTTTTCCCTTACCCTTCCTCTTACTTGTACCGTGACCTCTCTCATTCACACTGCAACTAACACCTCTCTCACTACACCACACGCACGCATGCAATTCCAAATCCAAGTCCCACTTCCTCAAACACATATTGCGCCGCTTTTTGCAGTGATTGCAAGGCTTCTTGACGACAAATCCACGAGACCAAGGTGTGCTGTCATCTTCCGCACCCAACCTTGCATTTCGGTAAAAGACGCCGCTCACATCGCCCTCGTCATACCTCATCTGAAGATGGGCATACTGCAAATGAGATCAGCCAAAGTCAAATTCCAAGACAACTTCTTACTCACCTTCGCACTTTTCGAGTTCGCCCCTTCAACCCAGGGCTCTCGCATATCGATGTGCTCCTGCTCGAGAAGCGCCTGGCTGCGCGCGATCGTAGATGACAAGGGGGACAGGACGGTGACGGGCAGATTTGTGTCACCTCGGAGATACGTGGCGATTGGCAAAGGGTTAGCACCCATGAGCTTTTGGACATAGGCAGGGTTGACGTAGTATCCTTCCATTGGCGATGTCAACGATGGTTACCCCCCAAACTCCCTCACGACTACTCTTATACGCTTCCGCATTTCTGAACTCCAACGGGGCCACCGTTCTAGAACTTCATTTCCGCGGCCTCGTGGGACTCAGCCATAAGGGGGGGATACTTGATGAGATTATGAGCAATTTACAGTAGGTTTGAAGAATTTGTAGGCAGGCTATTTAATTT
>QLPI01024134.1:0-13060 GCA_003314275.1 Chroogomphus rutilus
GAATCTCACTGTCTCTCGTCCTTCGGGTCATAATATTTTGCTTATATCGTCTTGTCGTCGCTGTGTGCGTTGTGAAACCTCTTCTGAGTCACTGCTGCGCCTTGGAATTATAATTTTCTGATGCTAACATGCGCCGTATTGCATGCACATTTTCCACAGAGCATATACAACAACTATAGAGAACATGGGCGCCTGTTTGACCAGTGGTAATTGCAGTACCCACATCTGGATTGTCTTCCTGCAAGCTGCAAGTGCGTCACTCGAGATCTTTGCAATTTATGGCCTTTGATTGTGTATTGATCCAATCTGTGACAGGCCCGCTCGTTGCATTCATCATATTTGCTGCTAGCAAGGTAGGCACCAGATCTTTATCCCAGTTGACTTCCCCTAGAACTCCTTTCACAGGAATTTATTGATGCCTTAATGTTCTGGCGCAAGCCGTTTCCGGGAATTCAGACAACATCTAGTCCCGATCTCAAGCTTCCGGAAAACATCGACACGTCTAATTGCGTGTTGGATATCGCACTCGATGAAGAGATAGTGGAGAGAGATGCTGGTTTATAGTTTTTCGATGTTCCATGGAAAACATTGTTTCGCTATCTATATTGTCAAGGTTGAGGAAAATTGTTTCTATCGGGGTGCCTCAGTCTAACATGTTGTCTCCTTGTTTTCTAGGTCAACCTTGTTCCCGTCTCTAGCACAGTTCTTTTTCGTGCTCCACATGCGTTAAATTATGCACTCTGAGATATTTAAACATTGCCTACTTGATATTCACAGTATGCCTTAAAGATACTAGACAAAGCCCTGCTATTTTGAATTAAAATTTAGTGAAACTCTCAAAAGATTGAGGAAGGGAGAATTGAGTAAGGTAAGGGACAAACGGTTTGCGAAAAGGTCATGTGACTCAAGTGTCACACCCGCCATTTTGCACAAGGATCTGGCAACATCAACAAAAAAATTATTCTGAGACCACAGATCAATGGCATAGAACTATATGTACATAGTGTTGGTTTTACTTTTTGAAAAAAATCACTATTGCAAGTGTAGTATATCCAAACTTTCAAACATCTTCCCAAAATTCATAATCACATTTTTTAAGCAGTCTGACACTGTCAAAAAATTTTTGGTCACAAGATTTTTGCGCTGACATAAGCACCTATATAAGGAAATATTCCATATATAGAAGGACATTCCCACAGGTAAGGTAGAGGTAGGATATTATCGTTGCGGCCGGCCATTTCCGCTAAGGTCACATGACTCAAGTGTTACATCCACCAATTTGCACAAGGATCTGGCAACACACCAGATACTATTTTAGCTGAGTTGGACAAGGGTGAGGTTATATATAGTGTATCTCAATCATTATTTCCATAATAAATCACCATCCTCTGTAGCAGAATACAATTTTTTTTTTTGGATGACGAAAGTTTTGTGCATGTGACAGTGACTGTCACATCACGTGACCTTAGCGGAAACCGTTTGTCCCCTACCTTACCTGATATCATAGAGTTCTGGCACAGAAATTTGTTTAAATTAAGCTACTGACTTTTTTAATAGTTGATCATTATGACAACCTTATTCACAAACAGTTATGATCATACTGTCTGTTGGCAGTGACGAAAGACCTGGATGGAAGAGAAGATGTCCATTGAACTACGCAGAACCGGGAACAGACCTAAGTCAAATAGTTTAACTGCATAGAATCAAGTGACTGGATATATTTCCTCGTCAGGTGTTTGGTGGTCATCTGAAGGCACCTTTCATCTCATGAATGTTACCTCAGTATTTAACCTATAGGCACAAAACTACAACATCACTGCCATATTGACGTGTCACTTTCATGCAATTGACATGGTGTTATACTCAACAACTCACCGGCAGGGGAGTGTTGAAAAGATTATTCCATTTGAGTGGTCACTGAGTGTATCGGAAACAGTATGTCCCAAACCAAACATTTAGCCACACTCAATTGTAGTGAGATATCCCTCATATTTCTACAAGTTTAATATTGTTAAATAACAAGAAGTCCTGTCAAGTACACGTACCGAGGTCCCATTATTTGCCAGTGCTGACCGAACAACCATCCTACGTCCATGTACAAGCATCCACGTAGCATGCATAATGCTTGATACACCGGTCTCGGTTCGGTACATCCTGTTGTGACGAAATATTATTGAGTGGCATTGTACACATTTTCTACACTAAAGCTGTATTATCTCCCCCAATCACTCCCAGATCAATGTGCAACTCTGCACCGAGGTTCTATACATCACAAGGAACCTATATGAATATTTACAGGAATTTAGGGAAATATTTTGTGTAATTCTATGTACCCGTGTAAAAGGCAACAAATTCCCACAGTGATGTGTTCTTTCAACTGGGCCAAAAGGCCACTATGCCAGGTTATCTGGCATTAGTCTGTGGGCACTATTTAAACAGCAACTTGTTACATGTATTCACCAACCATTGCAATGGTATGTAACAACCCGGCCTCATACCTAGCTAACCCCATGATCCGGAAGAGTAGTTATTGAATGAGATACAGAAGGGGAAGCAGGGAAACGAATAGGAGGACATACAGGGGATATAGGGGAATGCACTCACATGCAGAGGAACGAGAGATAGTGAATCCGGGGCGCATATATGCTGCCACCGAGGACAGCTGACAGAAAGACAGGAGGGGAGGACATGGGACATGGCTCAGGAAGGAAATATTTGTTGCGCACAAGAAGGGAACAAAGGGAGAAGCATTTCTATTCAAATGGCACCACTGACAGGTGTCATATCTCTATGAATATTCCATCGGGGCAGTCCACAATGGGCCGGCCCTGCATATGCTCCACAGTTTTCACTAACTACGGATCATAGTGATACATTTCTATAAAACAAACTGTAGTTACAAGTAGTTAATGACGGATACAAGAAATATTTTCCCCATCACACTAGCCTCTAGGCTACACTCGAATATCTTTGCCTCGCGCTGAACCGGAAGGTTAAGCGCCGAGCGTACTTTCCTATTTAGGAGTAGAACCACAGTTACTCGTCGTACAGTCAAGCCAGGTTGCAGCTGGGTTCCCCACATCATATACTATTATATTATACATCTAAACATTAAAGTTTCTCTTGTGGGAGAACCACAACTTGCTCAACCGGCGCTTTGGCGCCCAGACCGGTTCCCCGGAACGGCGCCTAAGCAGTGGTGAAACCCGGGACTTAGCCTAGGGTAGATCATCAATAGCACAATATATTCTCTAGCGATAAATACAATAAAAATCATAGTAAAATCCAGGGACTCATTATCCTATTTGTAGTATCGACTCTCCGATATTCTAGCGCGGGAAACTCCAGAGAAACCTAGTTTACTACTCCAAACAACACATCCGCCATCCACATTCCTCGGTCCGTTTCACCTCGGGACTTCTGTCCTTGTATTATCCTCGGATATGCCCCTATTGTTTTATACTCGGCCACTCCTTATTGTCCCATCTCAAGTCACGATTCTATTATCCTGTCTTTTATTGTCTTATCCCCGCTTTGCATTCTTTGTTCTAATTTTGTTCGTTGTGGACAATAACCACATGCTCTGCATACCTTGTTGTCCCACATTCCTTATTCCACATGTCGCTTCCTAAACTATATAAGTAGGACATGGATGTACATACTTCTTCATTCTGGGTATCGACTAGGCTTAGGCCCTTCTACCTTCTTCCCTTCTGTTAAGTCCTCAACTCGGGCCGGCATCCTCAGCATCCCCCTGAGTATCTGTCTGTTGCAAATACAGTGGCACGCACGGCAAGTAGGGTGCAACGCACGAGTACGTTGAAGCCAACGCCACTACTCTTGGCCTGCAGGACTTGGCCATAGTCTGCCCGACCTTTCGACAACACCCCTTGGCAGTACCGAAGTCCGTCAGTATCCGACACTTGACAAGTCCATGCAATATGAGGCTATGAGTAGAATAGTTGTGTATGACAGTTGTTCAGACATGTCCATTTGACAGCCATCTGAGATCTACAGGAACTGCACATAGAAGCTTGTCCCTTGCTGCATCTAACATATTGTCAGTGCTAGCAATGGAAGGAGGCTTGATGAAAGTACTGCAGTGTTGCACCTCCACCAGTGATGGTGACTCACCATGAAGATGCCTTCATTAGGATCATGTAATTTATGTTGTTACAAATGCAGATATGACTGAAGGTTAGAGATTGTTTCAGATATTAGCAGTCATGAAACAGATACCTAACTGCAAGAGACCCTAGTTTATAATTGGAAAATAGAATATCATATAGGATACTTGATATTTTTCAACACAAACTTGAGTCAGAGAATTTACTGGCGCTGAGGTACGGTACAGTCAGTGTAAATAGGAGTTCCAAGGAGAAATTTGAGGCAATGTTTTCCTGCTAGTAGACTTTCAGGACTTGAATTTATTCAGAATATTGTGGTTACTTGAAAGATAACTTGGAATCACTTTACAATTTGTACTATAAAAATTACAATGGACAGGGTTCAGATCATCACATGAAAAAGTACATATACATGAGGGGTTGAGACAATATGACTATCAGGGTATGACCTGTTCCAAGCACCTGTAAAAGTATGAGCAACACTTTACTTAAAACCAATAGCAGACACCTTGACTGCATCGTCCGGTACGTCTGATATACTTTAGGGCTCAAATATAGATGTTAAATCTACGCTACAGCTGATGCAGGCAGTTCTTCTTCCACCAGTGCGGGAAGTGCCGGTGTAGCAACTATCACAATGTTGGTTCTGTTTTTTTTTTTTTTAAAAAAAAAGTCCCATAAATGATCTCTAATGAATCTTGTACAGGTCCAGTGCCGCATTCCGTACAGACGTATTTTCCATTCAGTCAAAAATTGGTCTGTTCACGGTGGTTATTGGGGTCTTCCTGGGAGCGTGGAGCATTTAACCAGATATCTTGATATGGGTTTACTCATTCATCTCTCGACAGTGGCTTTGCCCCATCATCGTGATGGCCATTTCTCTATGTACCAGTCATTTCAAAGTTTTTTTTACTTACTCTTGTTCATAATGTATCTGTCGCTCTGGAATAAAATTTTCCTACTAAATCCTTTGCGATCTAGCCATCAGTAATCAAATTTAAAGTGTCCCCTTGGGTGGAAACTCATTTGTATTCTGAAAGTCTGGTCATGTGGAATAAGGTATATGCAAACAGGACCTGAGCAACGATTCTTTTGAATACAACTTTAGGTTTATTACTTAACGACTTTATGATGATTACAATTGAATTTGTCATATGAATGTATTGTTGCCTAGGATAGGGAAGTCACTTCATTTAAGATCTATGAATCTTCTAATGGATGTACACATCCTTATCTAACTTTATGCTATATGCAGAAATATTCTGAACTAACTTCCAGGAGTGTCAGTCTTCCAAATCAGGAAATATCGTTCCCGCGTTGAGAGTCGGAAGCACCCAGCGACCCTATCTTTTGGTAGGGCGATGTCACGATTACTTCTTGACTGTGACTCACTCTACACCAATGTCGTCTTTGGGAATAATTTCTAATATGTCCCACTTCACTGTCAGTACGTGTCCTCGTTGAACACCTGGACTCACCTGAAGAAATCCTCGCTAACTTACTGCTTTTGTCGAAGATGCTGGTGGCGCTGTTACTTTTCAGAATGTGATTGATCCTAACACAACCCATGGTAAGTGCGACGATGCTTCGACTCACCTCGTGCCATTCAGTTCGATCCTTGCGGAGTTCATGCTTCTTAGTGCTCACCAAACTGCTCCACACGCAGATGGACGTCGGCAGGAAATATATAATTGGCTAGCGGGTCCTGACTCCCGATCAAAACATGCTCGTGCTCGAAAGGAGAGACAAGAAATGTCCGGATTGTGGTTTATACAGGGAGAAAGCTTCCAAGAATGGAAACTCAAGACCAACTCGTTCCTCTGGCTCCACGGCATGCGTACGTATTCTCCTGCGTTCCTTGTTAGCCCGTTTCTCCCGCTGACAGCCCAATGCAGCTGGCGCTGGGAAAACGATCCTATGGTGCGTAGACCAGTTGATTCTAAGAACATGCGTTAACGCATGTATTGATTAGTTCTACTATCGTCGAAGAGATTGTTCGTCACTGTGAGACAGGCCCCTTGTTCGCGTATGCTTATTTCTACTTCGAGTTCCGCAACACGGACATACGTACAGACACTGTTCTCCGGTCTATCATGAGGCAGCTATACTCGCAATGCGCGTACACCCCTGAAGTATTGGAGAGACTATTCTCTGAGAATGCGAATGGTCGCGGATCTCCCACTCTCGAAGATCTAATTTCAACTTTGAAATTGATAATTCAGAGCTTTGACCATGCGTACATCGTGTTCGATGCACTCGATGAATGCCACGATCGCCGTGATTTTCTGGAATTTCTCAAAGAGATACATTGCTGGGGACTTGGTCCATTACACCTGTTGGCAACGAGTCGACAGGGGGACGATGTCATGGGGGTGTTGAACCGTCTTGTTTCACATCTTGTACCCATGGACCACATCCTTGTCGACGGTGACATTCATATGCATGTATCCAAGACACTGGAGGGTAATCGCGAGTTTGATGCGTACTCTGCAGAGGAGAAGGAGACAATCAAAGATGTTCTCACTAAGGGTTCGCATGAATGTAAAGTGGTCTATCCGGCTCCTCGCATGTTGTGACCGACTGATAAATTGCTAAGGTTTCGATGGGTAGCTTGCCAGTTAGATGCACTACGGGAGTGCTTTACCCACGACGATCTCATGGAGGCATTGGAGTCGCTCCCAGTCGGTCTGTATGAGACTTATGATCGAATTCTCTCAAACATTCGTCAGCAACACAGCCGGGGAGCTCTCAGGATGTTTCAATGGCTTGCATTTTCGTCGAGAGCAATATCGCTAAGAGAAGCCGTCGAAGTACTGGCTACGGATCCAGACTCCAAGAGACGGTCATTTTCTCAAGCCAGGACGACGATCTCTGGATATGCAAAAACTGTTAGCCATGTGTTCCAGTCTAGTTACCATTACTTTCCCGGATGCATAGACATCTTACGGAGCCGATGTCCATGTCGAGGAAGAAAACATTGACTCATATTGGGCACGCTTTTCTGGAGCCACAAAGCTTACACTGGCCCATTTCTCCGTTCAGGAATATCTTACCTCGGACTACCTCAGCCAACGAAACGACAAAATCTGTTTCTATCACTTGAACACAAGAATTGCTAATACATCCATTGCCAAGACATGTCTCGCTTACCTGCTGCAATTCAACCAGCCTGGATGCATACATTGGGATACCAGGGCCTTCTATCCATTATCTAAATACGCTGCAAAAAACTGGACGTACCATGCTGGGTCAGGTGATGGTCAATCGGATAGTTTGCACGGGCTAACGATGAACCTTCTTCAAACCAATATCGTGTATATGAACTGGCTGAAACCTTACAACCTGGATGGTCGCTCGCCCAGACCACCTCAAGAGTGTACTCCTCTGTATTATATGTCATTGGCTGGGTTGAAAAGAGTAGTCGAAAACCTTTTGGAAGGCGGTGCAGATGTGAACCTCCAACAAGGTAGTTGTGGCAGTGCGCTACAGGCGGCATCGTTTCATGGCCACGAGGAGATAGTTCGCTTGCTTCTAACAAACGGAGCGGATGTCAACATGCAGGGAGCAGAGTATGGCACCGCGCTGTTAAAATGTTACGAGAGCATGGTTCCACTAATGAGCCACCACGGAGGGGATTCCAAAGTGCAGCCCACATTCCATGTCACGGCGCTGCAGGCGGCATCGGTTCGCGGCCATGAGGACATAGTTCGCTTGCTTCTAACAAACGGAGCGGATGTCAACGTGCAGGGAGGCTTCTATGGCACCACGTTGCAGGCGGCATCGGTTCGCGGCCATGAGGAAATAGTTCGCTTGCTTCTAACAAATGGAGCGGATGTCAACATGCAGGGAGGATTCTATGACACAGCGTTGCAGGCGGCATCGTGTCTCAGGCATGAGGACATAGTTCGCTTGCTTTTAACAAACGGAGCGGATGTCAACATGCAAGGAGGAGAGTATGGCAGCGCGCTGCAGGCGGCGGCGGTAGAAGGTCACGAGACCATCGCTCGGCTATTGATCGACAAGTCAGCGAATGTCAACGTGCAGGGAAGAAAAAATGACAAGGCGGATACGAACTTGCAGGAAAGAATCCCTGGCTCCGGGACGCGAGGATACTGTGGCACCCCGCTGCAGGCGGCGGCGTTGAAAGGTCACCGGACCATCGTTCGGCTATTGATCGACAAGGCAGCTGACATGAACGTTCCGGGAGGAGAGTATGGCACTGCGCTGCAGGCGGCATCGGTTTGGGGCCGTTTGGACATAGTTCGCTTGCTTCTAACAAACGGAGCGGATGTCAACGTGCAGGGAGGATCCTATGGCACGGCGCTGCAGGCGGCATTGAAATGCGGCCGTGACGACATAGTTCGCTTGCTTCTAACACACGGAGCGGATGTCAATGTGGAGGGCTGTAAGGGCCTTTGGGAATTGGTTTCTAAGGCACGGTTCTACAAGCGGTTTCTGTATGGGCCGCGGAGGACATAGTTCGCTTGCTTATAACAAACGGAGCGGATGTCAATGTGCAGGGAGGATTCGATGGCACTGCGCTACAGGCGGCATCGGTTCGCGGCATTGAGAACATTGTTCGCTTGCTTCTAACAAACGGAGCGGATGTCAACATGCAGGGAGGAGAGTATGGCACCGCACTGCAGGCGGCGGCATCATAAGGTCACGAGGACACATTTCGCTTGCTTGTAACAAACGGAGCGAATGTCAACGTGCAGGGAGGATTCCATGGCATGGCGCTGCAGGCAGCATCGGTTCGCGGCCTTGAGGACATAGTTCGCTTGCTTCTAACAAATGGAGCGCATCTGAACGTGCAGGGAGGAGAGAATGGCAACGCGCTGCATGCGGCGACATCAAAAGGTCATGAGACCATCATTCAGCTATTCATCGACAAGTCAGCGAATGTCAATGTGCAGAGTGGAAGATTTGACACTGCGCTACAGGAGGCGTCGTTTCGCGGCCACGAAGACATAGTTCGCTTGCTTCTAACAAATGGAACAGATTTCAACGTGTCGGGAGGGGCAAATTGCACTGCGCTGCAGGCGGCATCGGAATACGGCCTTGAATTTGAACTTGTAAATTGTCTCGAAATTGAAAAGACTTAAGGAAAACAGAAGAAAGTAAACTAATAGAACTGGAAGAGAATGGACTAATAAGACAGATATATGAGGTGTTAAGAAATGGGTACTGATCTAGGTATATGAGTTCAGATGTGTTGTCAACCTCAGTTATGAGGAGCCATGAGGGTTCTTTCTCTGTGTCTTTGTAACCTGCCCACCCTACCAGGTACAACAACCTGCAAGCCTTGCACCTATTGTCAATATTGGAGTTGAGAACTTGGGATATTTTGAATTCTGTTTTACCATTGATAATGACAGGAGGCAGGTCGAATGCAATTAGAAATGATGTTTGGCAAGGGTGGCTCAAGCATTGAGAGATGAAAGACAGGGTGTACTACCTTCATGTAGTCTGGAAGTTTCAAAGTAATAGAGTGAGTACCATGACATGCAATGGTTTCAAATGGACCCCATGTTGAATTTCCCCTAAAGCACGCAGTGCAAAACACGGGTGATGGTTATAATTCAATGAGGGAAAATTTTAGCTACAGTGTTAATTATGTAATGCAGACACATCACATGGAATGTTGTAGTGAAAACTCGCAATATTCCCAACACACCTTCTCGAGTGAAGCACCACATGAGTTAAAAAGCAGACAACTCATCTGAATCATGTGCAGCAGCAGCTGTCTCCTCTTTCCTCTCTGGACATTGAGAGTGAAAGTGTCCTTTCTTCCTGCAACCAAAACAGACAATCTCTGAGACATCACGTCCTTTCTTGGCAACAAGTGCTGATTCTCCAAGTTTGGCCTTTTTATCTTCCCTTTTGACAACCTCAACCTCCTGTTGTTATTCTTCATTTGCAAGCCAAGTGATAACATTCTCGAGTGTGATATCTTCTGGACAAGTGGCATCCAACATGACAATGATTTGGTTGTAGACCATAGGTAGTCCATTTGTGAGCACAAGGATAACATCGTCATCGGTCACATCCACTCCAATGGCCTCTAGTCCAAAATGCATGCCTTTCACCCTGCCAATCCACGATGCCATGGTTTCCACAACCTCCTGAGACTTGTTCACCTTTATTCTTGCATTAATGAACGCATGCCACATAGCCAGCTTTGAACCAAAGCCTTGAGCCTGATGGATGCGCCGTAGTTCTGCCCAGACCTTCTTTGGGTTGAGATCCTTCATATGGGGAAACTGACTGGCCATGACCCTCTTGATTATCCTGGCCCTGGTCTGCCTCATCTTCATCTCATACTCTGCAACGGCCTTCCTGGCACCAACTGTATCACCTTCTGGTTTCATAACCATCCCAAAAACATATTCCCACAGTCCTTGTTCTACCAAGTCTGCTTCTATATGTATCTCCCACGAGCCACCCCCCGCCCTCCAGGTGGGAGCAGCCAGCCAGCCCAGCAGAGCCCAGCCAAAGCCAAGCCAAAGCCCCAGCAGAGCCCAGTCAAAACCCCAGCAGAGCCCAGTGAAGACCTCAGCAGAGCCCAGCCAAAGCCCCAGCAGAGCCTAGCCAAAGCCCCAGCAAAGCCTAGCCAAAGCCCCAGCAGAGCTCAGCCAAAGCCCCAGCCAAAACCAAGCCAAAGCCCCAGAGCCCAGCCAAAACCCCAGCAGAGCCCAGCCAAGACCTCAGCAGAGCCCAGCCAAGACCTCAGCAGAGCCCAGCCAAAGCCCCAGCAGAGCCCAGCCAAAGCCCCAGCAGAGCCTAGCCAAAGCCCCAGCAGATCCCAGCTAAAGCCCTAGCAGAGCCCAGCCAAAACCCCCAGCAGAGCCCATCCAAGGCCCTAGCAGATCCTAGCCAAAGCCCCAGCAGAGCCCAGCTAAAACCCCTAGCAGAGCCCAGCCAAAGCCAAGCCAAAGCCTCAGCAAAGCCTAGCTAAGGCCCAGCCAAAACCCCAGCCAAGACCGAGATCCAAGACCCAAGACCCAAGACCCGAGGCCCAGCTGAGACTGAGACCAAGACTGAGACTGAGACCGAGACTGAGATCGAGACCCGAGACCGAGACTGAGACCCAAGATCGAGATCGAGACCCAAGACTGAGACCGAGACCTGAGACCGAGACCAAGACCAAGACCAAGACCAAGACCAAGACCAAGACCAAGACCAAGACCAAGACCAAGACCAAGACCAAGACCAAGACCAAGACCAAGACCAAGACCAAGACCAAGACCAAGACCGAGACCTGAGACTGAGACTGAGACCCGAGACCTGAGACCGAGACCCGAGACCAAGACCCAAGACCGAGACCCAAGACCTGAGACCTGAGACCCGAGGCCCAGCTGAGACCCAAGACCCAATATCAAAAATATCAAAAATCAATCACGTTTGTTATAGGAAATGAGTAATACAATTTTCCAATCCTATGTTCAACACATCTCTATCTATTACTATCTATGAATTGTCCTTAAGTAAGACTTCTTTATATACAATATTGCTTGTTGACCTTCCCTCTAGTAACAAAACATGAATTCTTCCCCAATTTGTACCTCTTGATATACCCACATAAAATTGCCCATGTGAAAACACAGGGTACCGTAAGTCTATTCCTACTGTTCCAAGAGATTGCCCTTGTGACTTGTTAATTGTCATGGAAAATGCAAGCTTGACAGGAAATTGTTGCCTATGCAATTCAAATGGCAATTGTCCTTCATTTGTTGAAACCGTGATTCTGGGGATAAATGTGGTCTGTCCTGCCGACGGTCCTGAAATTATCCTCACAGACAGTACCCTGTTGGTCATTCAAACCAACCGAAGACGTGTCCCATTGCAAAGTCCCTGACCTACATCCAGATTCCAAAAGATATTTCTGGGACAAAGGATGGCACGTTCCAAAAAGAACTTGTCTGGAATTGTTTGTCCACCTTTAAGGCTGGGATATATAACCGAGATGAGACTTGAGAAATGTAGTCCACAAATCATATGTGGAGGGATGGTAAAAGAGTGATCCAAAGGGAGATTCTTTCCCTGACTAACATCAGAAAGCCATTGGACAAACCAAGTACATTGAGGATCATTACAATCAACACGCATATTTTCGGAGAGATGAAGGACCTTGACATGACACCAGAGATAAGATCTTTGGATGCATGTACCTATGATCTCTTCTTTATTGCCCTTAGGAACCACAGGTAATGTCTGCTGGAAATCTCCTCCCCATGCGACAGTAATGCCACCAAATGGAAGGTTGGGTTGTTCTAGAATATCCCTGCAAGTCTTGTCTACTGCTTCGACAGCATGGCGATGCTACATAGGAACCTCATCCCAAATGATGAGACTGGTTTCTTTAAGAAGCTGGGCCCTATCTGTACCCTTTTTGATATTACAAAGAGTACCCTCTTTGATATTACAAAGAGTACCCTCTTTGATATTACAAAGAGTACCCTCTTTGATATTACAAAGAGTACCCTCTTTGATATTACAAAGAGTACCCTCTTTGATATTACAAAGAGTACCCTCTTTGATATTACAAAGAGTACCCTCTTTGATTTGAATGGGAAGTCTGAATATGTTGTGAGCTGTCCTGCCTCTAATGATAATTGTGGCAATGCCAGATGATGCAACACAAAGGACAATAAGACCTTTGCCTCTTATGGAGTGACTGAGTGTATTCCATACAAAAGACTTGCCGGTGCCACTGGGACCATGTAGAAAGAAGAGACGACCATTTTGTTTTCCCTGATTGTCCCTTGTCAAAGCAGATTTAAGAATCTGATTGTGTGCGTTCTTTTGAGTTGGATTCATCTTAGCAATATTGAGTGAAGCACTCTGAAGCTCTGAAGGAGGATCGTAGTTACTGTCAAGTACACGTACCGAGGACCCGATAACTCGGCGGTACCGACTAAAATACTCCATTA
>QLPI01024139.1:0-10105 GCA_003314275.1 Chroogomphus rutilus
TTTACAAGAAAATACATTGTCGGTCATACCTTCCACCCTTATCTGCGTATCAAATTACAACAGTCTGTTGAAAGCATTCTATTTGCTATGGAAATTACCGCTCCAGGGTCAGTATTCAAAGATACTGTACATTCCTGGTATAAAGTTATCTGTTTATAGAAAAGGATGGGGCGCATACGATCCTAACCCCGTCACCTGGATGAGAACGTTCATGCTTGGCTCCTCCTCATGGACGCACCGCACTGAAGACCTTGTGGACATCCTTCGATGTCGATTTGAAGACATCACGCTTCCTATGGTCGGGGCTGCATTTTTTGAGCAAGGCTGGCTAGCGAAGAGTAGCCATATCATGCCTTACAGTTTCAGTGCTGCCAGTCGTGGGGTCGGTTTGGGTGACATTGGCTATGTTCACAAAAATGATAAATTTGTCGTTGTCGACAATGTTCATGACCACATGCAAGGACAAACTGGATCGCTGTCCTGGAATTATAAGCGGAATCACTCTCACAGTGAATACCCCGAGAACAACCCAGGAGAAGCTATATTTAGCCAAGCAGGCCAGACTTTCCAACGGCGCAGGCAAGTCCATTTCTACTTTTGTGTCTCTCTGGTTAACCACTCATCGTAGATTCGTCCCTCTCGCTATCCCCGCGTCAATGTCCATGTTTATTTCTTTACGATACAATAATTTTGATGAAACACATGCGTGGAAGTGATTGCGTGACCACGCGTGCTTCATGATCGACCGTCATGGCCTCTCTATTCCCCCCCATGAACTGAAACTAGGTTAGTATCTCTGTAAGCGCCGAAACGAGTTTTGACCAGCAGCGTGAGATAGTTACAAGAATGGACTGCGCATGTTACATTACTCTGACACTCGCGGACGGTCCCAGTGTGCTGAGACATAAATGGTCCGACTTCCAATGGGACTCCGAAGCACATCTCGGGGTGACAAATCCCGCCGTGTACGTTTTTTCAAAGAATGATGTTCCAAATATCCGGGAATCAGGAGTACCAGAGTTTACGATCAGATTAGGTGCCTCATTCGACCCCAATCCGCAGTGGCTGGATGACCCCATGTGGTATCCCGAGAATGGCCGTTACATTTCCACTGAAATGCGAGATGACCTCGCTCTTGATTCACATGAATGGTAGTCGTGGTTCAATTTTCGGCGTAGTAACGCTATGCTCATATTCAAATAGTGGTCCCTGTATAGATTTCTTACAACTTCCCATCGGTGCCGCTCGTCCCTTTATCTCCGAAGTCGACGATCAATGACTTCCAAGAATGACTGACTGTCACTGACTGTCACTGACAGCTTCATGTAAACACTCACCGTATCAGAGTCTCTCCATTAACGGTCATCATATATCCAAAATGTGAGTCGAGGAAAATAACACGTTGAGTCCCCTCTCTCTGCTATGCCCTTTCGCTCTACAGTCAAAGACCACCTCCACTTAAACTCCATCCCCATACCAGCTATACACCTGTACAGACGGCCATCAATCTTCCTCCATCTTTCTTCTCTCAACATATCCCAGTCTCCTTTATCTTTGTACCCGAATTCCTATGCGAATCATCCCCTTGAACAAATCATCCTTTTTATCTTCCAATCAATGGGCTTCTTCCCCACCCCTCTGTAGGAAAGGGAGACCACTTTGACATAGTGTGAGCCATCCCACCAATCGGCCGCCCATCCATGAGGAATTGCAGCCCCAGCATGTTCTTCCCCCACGACTGCATTAAGGATAACACCTTGCTTCCGGGAACCAGCAGCATGATCACGTCGTGCACTCACAGTTTCAGCAGAAACACACGGGAGGACGACATGGAGGGTCGGAACATCAGCCGGATCCTTCGCAAAAACAGCACCAGCAGCGCTTGGAACACTCAGAATTCCAAGGGTACCCCTGTCATTTGCCCCACCAGCAACACCCCTAGCATCAACAGGTGCAACAGCCCCCGGATGTCTCATACCCGCAGCAACCATACGACCTACAGGATCCCTCCCACCAACCGAGCGCCACTCACGTTGATGGCGTCAGCCCCGACCGCCTCCTCTCCGAGCCAAACCTCCACTTCAGCATGTAGATTAACCTGAGACTCTTAATCTGTAGTTGGGTCTGGCAGATAGGGTTTCCTGGGGTTTTCCCGCGCCTTTATATCGGAGAGTCGGTGGGATAGATAGGATAATAATCCTATGGAATTTCCTGTGAATTTAGGTGTATTTATCACTAGAAAATATATTGCCCTATGGCAATTCTACTGGGGACTGAGTCCCGGGTTTACTCTCCGCTTAGGCGCCGTACCCGGAATCCGGCCTGGGCGCCAAAGCGTCGGTTTATATGTTTGTGGCTCTCCCACAAGTAAGATATAGTATGTAGTGATATGATATAATATATTGTGGTAGAAACCCAACTGTGACCCGGCCTTGCTGTACGACGAGTAGCTGGTGTCCTACTCCTAAATAGGAAAGTACGCTTGGCGCTTAACCTTCCGGTTCAGCGCGAGGCAAAGATATTCGAGCGTAGCCTAAGGGCTAGTGTGATGGGGGGCAACAATACAAATATAATTGCTTATTTTACTACTACAAACTACTCGTGTTATATATGAAATAGAAATAGAAGATGTATTTATAAGTGAAAACTTCACGGAGTGAAGTTAGAAGCCGGCCCAATGCGGCCGTACGGGTGGTACACCCGCATATATGCGGTGGGAATGATATAGAACTAAAACTTCACAGGGGAAGTGATAGAAATAGAACAGAATAAACAATATACTGAATAGAAATCCACATGCCAGTGTATTCCCTTCCCAACATGTCCAGATGAGGTGAGCCGGCCCTTGGGGTAGGTATGGGGCCAGGTAGACAGTGTGGTGCAAAACCCGTTCCTAAATTCACAAGAATATTTATGTATCTTCCTCATAGTGTGTGGAGTCCTGGTATGGAGTCTCGTGTTGATTGGGGAATTGTTGGGGGAGATAATGGATGTTTAGTGTAGAATATATATATAAAATTGACTCAATAGTCCCTGGTTCTAACACAGCAGGCCCAGCCCTTACCTGAGCGGCCCTGGCATGGGGGTCAAAGTGTCCCCGCCTTGCAGCTCACCCTGCTCCTCATGCAAGCGCAAGACCGGGACGACCCGAGGGCTCTGGGCCAGATGAACAGCCACCTGCGAGCGAATAACCAAGGGGAAGTGTAAGGCGGCCACAAGTGGACGGCTAAAGGAGGTGGGACACGGGACGTGGGGCGGCGGAAGATAGTGAGGCGACGAAAGATAGTGGTGCAGGAGGGACATCAGTAGGGGCGTGCAGCATTTGTGGGGGGTGTGAGTGGTACTGGATTTCCTAAAGTGTGGTGATTGCTTTTGTTGCTACCTACCAGCCCCTACCAGCTGTGAGGTCGTTGTTACCCGCCCATCTGCCGGCCCTCAAATCCTCGTTGGTGCCATCCTCACACCATCTTCTCTGCGTTTCGACCTGCAATTACGCGTTACTACACGTCCAATTCCTGGTTTAAACTTCTGGCTTCAACAAACTGAACTGGTCAAGGTTCTCCCACCGTCATCCTTCCATCATAGTCATCATCGCTGCTTCGTTGTGATTTCCTTGTCTGCTTGTTCATCGAAAGCTCAACATCATACTTGACATGATTTTTCATTTGCAGATTGAATTTATTTCTGCATTTTCTCCAACATCTGACAACACTGTTATATTCTCCAATACCAAAACACTCCCCAGAGGACAGTTTGGAGGCAGTGAGGATGGAGGGAATACATGAGCACATGATCTCTCAATATCCTAGATGTATTTCAAACTATTATATCGTGATCGTCCCAGTTATCAGCGCAACGGACTCTTTCACTGCATGTAGCACACAATGCATCGCACGATCGAGTCGAACCCCACTTCTTGCACACTCAAGTTCGCGAGATCTAGACAGGTTTAACTGAATCCACACCTTGCTAAACTTGGGCATGGTGTGTGGTGTCGCATGCGGGGTCATCTAACAGCCCCTCCACAAAAAAAAACTAGGCGAATTCGAAACCGAGTTTCGCCGCCAACCTCTGACATTGTGTGCTTTGACCTTCTGCAGTGTTTTCTGGCCTTTTTTCATCTCCTAACCGTTGTTATCTACTTGTTAGTATTTCTGTTTGGGTACGAAATGTCTCATATTTGTTTTCCATTGGGTTCACCCTCGAAATACTGTTACAGATCCTCGACAGAGTTGCCAGACCCCCTGTATTCATGTCATCACAGCCTAAATATCAAGTTCAAGGCATATGTAGTTGCACTGACGCAACACCGCTCGCACAATTAGTAATATCGCTAGTACATTGTTCTTCGTGCGAGATTCAATAGGCAATCGATAGACAATCTTCACGGGCCATATAAAGAGAGGAAAATCCCACGTAATATAAATTAGCAACCCAAATCAACAAAAAAAAAGAAAAAACAGATACAAGAGCACAACCAAAATATGAGAAGAGGTAAAATGCAGAGCCACTAAACAATTGAAAAAAAAAAAAAAAAAAAAAAAACAGATACAAGACAAGAAACATAGCGAGCTCATATCAAGCGATAGTGAAAGCAACAAGAGCAATATCAGGGCTCTAGTGAAACTGAGAAGGACAAGTGTCAACTGTCAAACTGCTGCACAGCACATTGCACGCTTGATATTTCAGTAACCCAACCGAATCAGTTCTGCGAGAAATATAAGTGAGAACAGATGACTTTCCATCATCATCCCTGGATGGACAGACGTAGTTTCAGGTGTTGGAACCAGGTAGGCATGTGTATTATTTATCCTGTGTATTGAGCCACCCATGTAGCGGCCACAACGTGTCACACGCATCAGCACATGTGACAAACTCGTCAGTCACCTACTACGCGTCATTGATGGGAACCACACGCGCCTCTGGGAGGGGCGTGCGCAGGCATACGCAGCGTCGAGTAGACGCTATACTTACTATATAACTAGAGTGTCTAGAGTAGTATAAACTTCACTCCCAATAAATTCCAATAACAAGTTGAAACAAAAGGTCTCTTATCTAGAGCTAGAACACAGACTAAATTCATAAGACCTCTATTCTCTCCTCATATCTATTTGCCTACCCTAAAGTCTAATATAGGAAATTATCTAATATATTCACCAAGATCAGGTATATTTCAATTATCGTCATCCATGATCCGTGCATCATTCACCATAACTTATCAAAATCTACTCGTCGATCATGCCATATCTGGATCTGTTCCTTTCCATCAGTACTCGCCGTGCCTGTGCCTGATTTAATATCCCACAAGTAGACATTGATGGATTCTGTACTTGCGGGAACGAGACTAAATATTGAATAGAATATTACTCACGACACAGGCTGACTAGTGTTTATGAGAATCACATGGAGGATGTTCGCTGTCATGCCACACGAGAGACTTGATAGATGTTCTCCCTGTTGTGACGAACGATGGAAGGAATGGAGAGAAGGGAGTGAGGGATGAGAAAAGAACCAAAACACATTTGAACATATATTTTGATTGTATAATATGGAAAGAATAGTGTAAAGTAGTGTACAGAAAAGGTATTAGTGAGCATGCAGTTGAAAGTAGTACAGAACATGGACTTACTAGTAGTTACCATGCGAGAGACTCAAACCGGCGGCGACTTAGATGCTAAGCGCCCGGATGACCAGGAGACATAGGGGCTAGAGGAGCCAAAATATATGGAATACAGAAGGAGACAAAGGGAAAACAGACAGGAGGAGATAGAAGGAACATAGGGGAAGAGACTCACATGTAAAGGAATGAGAACTGAGGGAACCGGGATGCATATATGCAGTCACCAAGGACAGATGACTGATAAACAGGAGAATGAGACATGAGACACGGCTCAGAGAGGCAATAAATGTTGCAGACAAGAAGGGAACAAAGGGAGAAGTTGTTCTATTCAAATGGCACCACTGACAGGTGTCATATCTCTATGAATATTCCATCGGGGCAGCCCACAGTGGGCCGACCCTACATATGCTCCACAAAATCTGTTAATTACGGATCATATTTTAGTTACATGATTCACTTGTATAAAGAGAAAGTAACTACAACAAATATTACTAGTCTCTCATACCGAAAACCCCCTACACTTATATTTGATATCTACTCAACGCACTCACGTGACGTCAAGCCGCATTGGGTCAAATCACAACTCATCGTCATTCAAGGCTTGTTATAGCCCATGCCCTCAACAAACCCACACTAACCCCCACAACCACCCGCTTCCGTTCCGAGACCTTTCTGACCGAAAGGACGAAAGACTGTTTTCCGTGGATCCCGTCCCCGTCACGCCCGTCCGAGACACCGCGTTTCCGTGTCCGACCGAGACACCATTCCCGAGTCCGCTCCTGACCGAGGACTCAATACTTTGATAACCGACGCGCAAGACTATCGCATACCTCACTCCCTTGTTCTCTCTTTTATATTAACCCCTTGTACTACCTTTCTCCTTGTTTTATGACCGGCTAAAGATAGTACAAAGAGCGTTGCATGTATATAGTCTCACAGTCGACTGGACTGTTCGCTAGTACAAATATCGATTTAGTCTCTCACCAGTTTCCGATTCATTTCTGGTAAACTCCCGCCTCCCCTCTGAAATTAGGGACAGACGATCGAGGAGGGCGCAACACATAAGTTGAAGCCAAGTCCCTTTGACCTCGAACACCTCAGTGACCGGATTGAACTATTCCGCGACCTACTCTAAGTTTCCGGCGCCTCCGTCCCCATCCGTAGTCCGTCCGACTTCCACCTCGGTCCTCGGCCCCGATACGGACCCTTGCGCTAACCCAGATAACCCCTTCGGAAGTACTAGCTAAGCGCCTGACACGCGGACTTAACAGTATATTCGTACTCACACTCCTGATCGTCAAGCATGAGGCCAACCACGTTCACAAGCCATGCAGATAATCACTCAGGCGTCTGCCCGCCGCGCACCCATCCCCTGCGGACTGCCCGATCCCAGGCCAAGCTTCCAGACGCCTCAGACCCCAGCTCACCCCCCAGAACACCCCTCCGATTCCAGACCTTCGAACGCAGATCAACACCGCATTCGAACTTAACTAACCCGTTCTCCATGAACCACCCCCCGACGATTCAACTATCATCGCCACCGGAGACACGGTCCAGTCCAGGACCACCCACAGCAGCGTCTACAGACTCGTCGACGCCCCCTCCCCATGCACCACTCCCCACCTTGGGACCGAACGCTGTGGCCCATACCACCCAGACCCTCGTCACACTGGCAAGTAACTTAGCCAGCCCCAGAAGATCAACCACTGAGGAGGAGTGCATATGCAGGTAGTGTTTCACCTGCATATAGGCTTGAGCCAGCCCTTAAGCACTAGCTTGGTGAGGGGCCAAGTTGCCAGTCCTTTCTCAGAGAGCTGGCCATGTGCTTGGAGATAAAAATACAGTAAAATGAGGAAAATTATTAGAATGAATTGCACACAGGTTGACACCAAAATTGCCAAAAAATAAGGAAATATTATGATTGATGTTCTCAAGGGGTAGAGTGCATGTATGCACCCCACATGTTTGGGGTGATTGTCCTACTAAAAATGCAATCCCCCTCAGCAATCCCAGATTCCTCTATGCTGACTGTAAGTGATCATCTCAAATCTCCACATACTGTACAGCATCCATCCTCCCCTCAATCTCAGCAAGTTTTCCCACACTATTCCAGCTCATACAGCCTAATACCATAATATTCCCACCCCCAAACTTTACAGTGCCTTCTACCTCCCTCTCAATCAGTCCATCCCCTGCTTGCTTCCACACCCACTGCTTCCCATCTGACCCAATCCTGTTGATTTTAGTCTCATCTGACAACAGTGAGCAATGGTTTCATCTTCTTTATAACAGCCTTGAATAGTGCTGCTTAAGCATATTTCTGACTGTTTGTGGGCAGGGTGGGTAGGAAATGATGGTGTTAATGTGTTTGGTGACCTGAACAGCATTGGCAGCCTTCCCAGTGGTGATTTGGGTGAGGATTGATCATTCATCAGTGGGAGAGAGTCAAAATACACTAGATCCTGGAACCATGTAAGTTACAATCAACCTGTTAACCATCCATCAAGTTTGCACCATCAAATTATAATATTTCTGATGCTTAGTCAAATAATTGTCTGTTAAGTATATGATACCAAGCTTTGGTTCACTCAGTCATACCAGCTGAACAATTTTTACTGTCTAATCCCACACACAAGTGACAAGTCATTCTTCACTAGTATGTGGTTTCAGCTTGGTACATTCAGTTTGTCACTCAGTTCATTCTCCTTCATCCCATTCCATTCCATCTCCTTCTATCTTGGTTTATTCCTTTATGCATCTTGTTTCTATCTGTTTTGATTATGTATGTTCTATGACTTGGTCCTCAACCAAACTTTCCATATCTTGTTTCCATATCTTATTCCTTTTGCATACTTGGTTGCATTATCCTGTTACATATCAAGGTCATTCATCCCCAGTTTTTTTGACTATATAAGTAGCACAATGATATATGTATTTCCTCAGTCTGATAATCAACTTTACAACTCTCTATACTCTTGTCTAATTCCTTACTCAGGCTGAAACTTTCAGCATCCTCCCGAGTCATCTTCTCTCTGAAATTAGTGGCCTTGCAGAAGAAGGGTGTAGCACATGAGTATTGTAAAGCCAGCCATGTCCATTTGGTCTGTTGGACTTGGCCGATACCATGCCAGCATCATGTCCTTGGTACTATTGCATTGGTATTTGGCTCATGAATTCTTGGCACCTCAGTGTATAACATTGTCCCAATGAGTCCCCAAAAGGAATTGGCTATATCTCCATAGAAAAATCATCAAATTATATAATTCTGGATGTCACACATAGCCTTAACAAGACCTCTCTTACAACACTAACATATTGGCTCTTTTTGGATTTGTTGTGATTCCAAGTGACCATGAAGCAGAATGTGAAAAACAGTGGGACAATTTTTTGAGTCACTGTGTCAGGGATCAGGGAATGCTCCCTATTATTTCTAGTCTATTTTCCAAACCAGAATCAGCCTGAAGAATCCAAACCTCTCCTCTAAGAGAATTCATACTTAAAACAGTCATATCTGGATAATAAAAATATTATAATATTTTTGGCTGGCCAATTAAGAGTAAATTACCTCCAGTAATTAACTCTTAATTATTAAGGAGATTGAGCCTACGGAAACCCATAAAAACATCTATATTTTCACCTATCAAAGTGTGGACCCACAATGTACAACAAATACCTGGGCTTATATAATAATTACATATGAAGGTCAGCCCAGAAGCATGACTTATATAATATTAATATTTCATTACTTGACCAGTCATGAGAGTACCAGTCATGGGAGTATTATATTTCTTTTATTTGTTAGTGACTACAATGGTGACACAGTGACCTCTACAGGCTTCCAAGGCCTTCCAAGTCCTTCCAAACACTTCCATTAGCTTCAGGAAGGTATTGAATTATCAGGAGGTTACATATTCAGCTTAGAATTAGTATAAATAGAGGCTAGTTCTGTAGCATAAAATAACAATCTTTTCACCCATATTAATCCATAGGATTAAGTAAGTGCAAGCAGCACTTACATAAGTGGACCAAAGTCCGCTTAGCTAACTGGTCCAAAGACCAGAACCACCCTTCAACAATGGGTCCAATAGGGAATGGCATGGGTTAGGCCTAGTGATTGGCACGGATAACCCCCAGGTATTTTGGGCCTACCCGTACCCGTACCCGAGAATACCCGTACCCTTAGCAATGGGTAGCGGGTTATTGCGGGTATGGGTACGGGTACCCGTGGGTTTAACGGGTATTGCTTTTACCCGTGACCTACAATGGGTATTGCTTTTACCCGCGGGTTTAACAGGTAGTGCTTTTACCCATGACCCACAACAGATATTGCTTTTACCCGTGACCCACAACAGGTATTGTTCTTATCCACGGGTTTAATAGGAATTGCTTTTACCTGCAACCCACAATGGGTATAAATTGATCTAATACTGAAATTTAATCTATTTCCTTATTATAAAAATTCAAAATTTATAGAATATTACCCGT
>QLPI01024146.1:0-14252 GCA_003314275.1 Chroogomphus rutilus
CTTGGCTGGGAACGTTGTACTTGTGCATACACCCAGACCATTCTGAAGGGGGTTCACTGAATGCTTCGCAGCCACCGTCGGACGCCGCCAGCGAGTAGCAGGGTCAGCTGACGTGAAAGGGAGGCCTCGTGGTGGCTTCGCTTGAGCACGAGTGATGGCCGCATCGCTTGTCTGGATGAATTAGGCCATTTTGTTAGTGAAATGAATACTGCCTGTTTGTGCTTGTTTCAGGACTGTCTTCGATGGCGCAGGTTAGGGGGCAGTGAGGTGATCGGCGAGGGAAAGGTGTCACGTGTTGCGATAAGGATCTGAGATTGTGTGTCTCTGATGTAGCAGTCTTCTCGCAACTCTCCGCGAATAAAATGTGCTGCCGTGCACATTCTCTCCCCATCGACATGACTGCCCATGGCCTGCACTACCCCGACGGGTTCCTCGCTGCCCTCCCCGTCCTCCTCCCCCGCCCCGCGCCCCACGCCCCGATCCGTGCGCTGACTGCCGCCCAGTTTGCCACGCTCCGCCACCGCCATCTCACCGCGGACGTCCCCGATGGCGTGCTCTTTCCTTTTCTCCACGGCCTCGAGGGCGACAACCCCGCCCAAAACCTCTTTTTTGCCAAGCACGGCAGCACTGTCGCCGTCCCCGACTACCGCGGCCTCGTGTGGGTGCTCTGCGACGACGACGAGCCCACCGACGGCGCCGCGGACGACGACGAGCTGCTCGAAGAGGGCGTCGTGTGCGCTCACCGCCGCTGCTCCGATGCCTCTTCGCTCTCGTCGTCCGCCGAGTCACTCTTCTCCCAGTCCGTATCCTCTCTCAGCACCGCTGCCACGTCGCTCTCCAGCCAGTCCTCCAAGCCCTCCCGCACGACCCACCTCCTCTCCTCCTCCTTCCGCCCCATAGACCTGCTCACTACATCCCCCGACGGGCCCGTGTTCGTCCCGCCCGCCGTCCCGAAAGGTGTGCCTGCACGCATTCCGTTTGCACTCACTAACCCTCCGCAGGCATCTCGCTCCGCAACTTTGGCATCCAGGTGCCTGTCAATGCCACCCTTTCCGACATCGTCGTCTACTCCCCCCGTGGCGCCACCCGCGCCGCATTCGCCCTCGCGGAGCGCTTCAAGTGCGCCATCGAGGCCAAGTGCGCTGCCCGCAATCCGCACTTATCCCATTACGACCCGCGCCCCATTGCGTATAACGTGTTCATCGTGAGCGACCCGTTCTCCGTCTTCGAGCGCGACTTTCCCGAGCTCGTCGCCGTGACGAGTGCAGGCGTCCCCGTCAACCACCTCTCGTTCCCCGACCGCGAGATGCAGGAGATGCAGGAACTCACCCGTGCGACCGAGGTGTACCCCGGCGTGTGGGTCGGGAATTCTGCGGACGTGCCCCTCTGGGAGCACGGCGACCCCGATGCGCCGTTCGACGCTGCCCGCAACCCGAACGGCTACGACATCTGCGTAGAGTGCCATGACCAGGCGCCCTTCCCCCACACCACCCTCCTCAAGCAGGCCGAGGACCACCTCGCCGCCCTCGACGCTCTCTGGGCGACCGGCTACGCCGCGGGTCAGGCCCTCTTCGCCACCACCGCCGCACCCGCCCCCGCGCGCCCGCCGCCTAACGCCAACACCATCATCCACTTCTCCTTCCCTTCTGCGCCCCCTTCCATTCAGTCCACCATGTCCTTCCTTTCCCCCTTCCTCACTTTCCTCCAGTCCGTCCTTCATCGCCCCCGCCCCTGCCGTATCCTCATCTACTCCCACGACGGCTACACAGAGTCCTCCGTCCTCGCTCTCTCTCTCCTCATGGCTGAGAAGCACTGCTCTCTCCCCGTGGCCTACCTCGAGCTCCAGGTCGTCCGCGGACGTAGCTTTTTCGTACACCAGTGCGATCTCGGCATTCTCAAGCGGGTTGAGTCCAAGTACGCTTCCCGAGCGAGCGACAAGGAGAAGCAACGCGACGCTGAGCGGGCGGGCCGCGAGAGGTGGGGCTGGAGCTCGCTTATGGGTCGCTCGAATACCCTCGGGTTTGGCTCCTGCTCGTCATCAGCCTCGTCAGCCTCGTCAGCATCGTCGACAGCCGGACACCTGTCTACCTCCATCCCCACGCCCTCCCACGCCGACACCCCTCACCGCCGCGCACGCGCCCAGACCTCGCCCCTCCTCCCTGCCCTCGTCGATCACCAGTCCTGGTTCAACGATATCCGCTTCGATGGGTCGTTCCCCTCCCGCGTGCTGCCGTTTTTGTATCTCGGGAATTTGTGCGTGGAGTCGTATGTCATTGCGATGGGTAGCTGACTATATGCGATTTTAGGAACCATGCATCGAATGCATATATGCTGCATGCGCTGGGTATTACCCATGTTGTGAGTGTGGGGGAGTGTGCTCTTGTGCCGCCGTTGAATGGGGAGGACGGTGCCAATGGGAGTGGATATGGGGAGTATGACGCGAATGGAAATGGAAATGGTGTGTATCACGTACATGGGAAAGAGAATGGGAACATGAGTGTCAGTGGGATGCCGGGGTCTCTCTGGAGGGAAGAACGGGAGGGACGGATTAAGGTGCTTGATATTAAGGTGGGTGATTGTGCATAGCTTATATTTTATTCATGCTCATGTATGTCTACTTGCTCTCCTCCGTCGTCACCAACCATCCAACCACCACCTTCCTGACAATCACCCAATCATCCTCAACAACACCTACTATGCACTCTACCCACACCGCACATCAGGGCGTCTGCGATGACGGTATCGACAGTCTCCGCCCCACCTTCTCCTCCATTTGCGAATGGATTGACCAGGCACGTCTCGCGGGTGGGCAGGTGCTTGTGCATTGTCGCGTGGGGGTGTCGAGGAGTGCGACTGTTACTGTGAGTGTCTACTCACTCCCTTCACCTCAACATTCCCGCTACCTTTTCTCCGCAATCTCCCAATTTAATCTTTTTAACCTTAATGCACGTCTCTCACACTTCACGTTTGCCACACAGATCGCATACGTCATGAAACACCTCTCCCTCTCCCTCGTCGATGCATACCTCATCGTGCGCTCGCGCCGTCTCAGCGTGCTGATACAGCCCAACATGCGGCTGCTTTATAACCTGTGTGGGTGGGAGGTAGAGTTGGCAAGGCAGAGGGTGGCCGAAGAGAAGGAGCGGAGGCGACAGAAGCGGCGATGCAAGGGGAGGATGGAGGGAGGGGGAAAATGTCAGAAGGGGGACGCAGGCGTGGGAGATGGAAAACGTCTGGAAGGTGGAGACGAAAACGGACGTCAAGTGGGTGATGAACAGGACCAGCACAAGGAGGATAGGGACGATCAAGAAGACTGGGGGATGGAGGATGGGGACGACGAAAAAAGCCGGCGAACGGATGGAAACAATGATGACAAAAACCATGGAAAGCATGAAAGACATGAAGACGGTAACGAAGACGCAGACGATGACGAGGAAACAGCACTACGCCACGCCCTCAAAAAGAGCCTGAATTGGCCGTATTTGTGTCGGGAGGTGCATCTACTTAATGAGAAGTATTTGCATTGAGGGGGGAAGAGGAGTAGGCATCATCCCGTACATCCTCCAACACCCCATTCGACACACGTGGCGATTATATCTCCATACTTCGTTAGGTCCTTTATGTTCCTCTTCTTCTTAACACTTCACTCTCTACCCACGTTGCGATTATATCCTCTTCGTACTTGGTTGGGTCCTTTATCTTCTTCGTCTTCTTCTGCCACTCCATCCACGTAGAGTGCAGTACTCGTCCTACCAGGCCTCCAATCTTCAGTCTGGAACCTCACCCAATTCTATCACCTTTACCCTGTGCTCAGCGTCACCTTTACCCCATTCGTTGGTCCTCAGCGTTACCCTCGGATTCGGCCAGATCCCCCTTGTTTCGCAAGAAACAGCCTAACCTGTGATTGCGTCATACTTTCACACCCCTTCAACTCGCCATTCCATCTCTCCCACACCTTCTCCTTCATCTTTCCAATTCCGACTGTCCAACCGCGTCGCTGTACCATTGACCGTGGCCTGTCCCTGGCCACTCCCCTCTTGGTGCCCGTCGTTCTTCCTTCGTCGTGTCGTTCGTCGTTGCATCTTGAGTACTCAATTCCTTCCACTTCTCTTCTTGTTCGCTTTGCGCAGCCCAGTTCCCCACAACATCTCCATGTAATTTTACCCGACACTGCATGTTCATTCTCTCATTCGTGTTCTGTTGTTCCATCTTTCTTGGGTACATCGTTTCTGTGTTCTAACCCTGTGACTATCGTTCTGTTCTATCATCCTCTTCCATGTTCCCTGTTCCATTGTTCCATTCTGATCCATGGTTCAAACTTCATCCAGCTCTTATCTCTCTTTCTTGCTCTCGTGGAGGTTGATACGGTAGAACCATTATTGCAATGATTGGAATTTCCCTGTTCTTCTAGATTCAAATTCCCTGATGTGCGCTACCGTAGATGTGTTGTACATCAAAGGAAAAACAATTTATACCCGAGAGAAGAGAAGAAAGAAGAACAAAAACAAGGTTCAATTACTAAGAAAATGTACTAATGTACCTGAGGCAAGGGCTCGCTTCGACATGTGGCCCTGATTGACCCTATCTATCTATCAGCTGTCCATTGCTGACCCTGCCAATGTATACCGATGCGCAACGCAATGTATGTTCTCACCATCACATGCCCTTTCGCTAGAGTCACATGTACAACCCAGTTGATTGCCGATGAATATCCTTTCTTGTCCTTCACCCCACCCTAGGCCATTACTCCCACAGCATCAAACTCGGCTAGTCGGACCTGTACTTCGCTGAACTCCGCAATAATCAGCCACACACACCAACATAATGACAAAATACCCCAAACCTTTTGAACCGGATCTGATAAGGAGACGGACAAACTCAATCAAAGATATAAATTTAACCGTAAATCTCCTTTGATTATCGCAAATCATTGATCGTAATTAAAGTCTGTGCACAGCACTGCTAAAGGATCGAGCTGGATCGCTCACCGTCGGATCGCGGTTACGGTCGGTGGCGCCGAGATAGCGCGGGGTGATATAGATAATCACCATGGAGTCGTATGTACCACACGGTTGGATTGGTCATTGGATTGGTCAATTCATACACCATACATAGAAAGATTACCTTATTTGGAAGTCTGTGAGAATAAAATCCTGTAAAGTGCTTTTGAATATAGGATTCTATCCCAATAAAATTATGAGAAAAATCTGGGTTTCCTTAAAATTTTCCTCAGGGAACCTAAAGAAATAAGTTTTAAACATATATCTTTGTTAGACAAGATGACCCTTGTGTAAAAAGTAACTGCTTTACAAAATTTTATCATGTATTTTCAAACCAGAAAATCTGTCTATGTCTGGAGTGATTAGTATAATTCTTTAAAATAATACCATAGACAGGCAATTGGAGCAACCTTTATATGAAAACAAGGTGTACCAATTGTGTACTTTCTTCAGTGTCAAATACCCTCTGGTTGATGTAGTACTGATTGGCATGATAATATCCCAACTTTGGAAATTTGTGGATTTCAAATTTTTTAGCCACATACCTCAACTCAAATTATTGAAATACAGCACCTGCCTCAGTGCTTACCTGGTACTTCAGTGCTAGCCTGGGTGACTTGGCCAAGTGGTTTATATGTGGGCAAAAAAAATAGTAACAGGTCAAGTCAGGCTCCTTTTTCTTTTTTCTTCATTGATATCTAGTAGAACAGTGACCTATGTAAGACAATATAAGTCTGGCATACAGGAATGAACCAATCATTATATACTGCACAGTCATGTGTCAATGGCAAGCATAACTATAGATAAATGTTATGTATGCAAATCTCTGACTTCCCTGTTATTGATTTGGTTACTATTTGGGTCTGGAAGCTGAAAGTATTCAGTGGTATGGACATATTCAGGAGTGTGAGGCACTGCTTCAGGGTTAGAGATATTAGAATAATTCTCCACACCCATGGTTTATTGTTCACTTTTATTATTCACATTCATTCAACACTGCTATAGTATATAAATAACAATAGTTAATCTGTTATCCCCTGTCTAGATTTAATAAGAAATCAGTGCTAAGAGGGAAAAGGCATCTCTAGGTACCATGATTTATAAAGTTCTGCATTAGCTTACATATATAGAGTACTTTGTTATATAATGATAGACTGTTTTATTAGTATCTCACTTCCCAATTCTTTATAGGTGAGTGGTTTAGTACACTATACCCTGTCTTGAGCTAGACTAGGAGGTGCATTCTATCAGAATATATTAGCTATGCATTTGTAGAATTTGGATAATGGTATGGTAGAGTCTATTCTTAACAGCTTGACATATCTTGGAGATTGTATAAAAAGGTAAGATGTGACAGGCCAAGTAGGCTACTGTAAGGGCAACCTAAGCAGGTGTTTTACCCTAGGGCAGCACACTGGCAAAGTGGGACCCAAAGAGAAAACTCTAAAGAACCCCTTTGCTCCCCTAACTATGGCTATATACACACTGTGGCCAGGGCACTCTGGTCATCTTAGACATAGTGCTATAGGCCCTTTGGATATAGAACCAGGGTAATGGTGGTGCTGATGATCACTGATGAAATTGATGATAGCTGTAGGTGATGCCCGCTGATGGTGGCTGCCAACTGTAGCACTTGCTTGGTATGAGGTTTATGTTGGGGATCAGAGAATGCTCCCTATTATTTCTAGTCTATTTTCCAAGCCAGATCAGCCTGAAGAATCCAAACCTCTCCTCTAAGAAAATTCACACTTAAAACTGTCATATCTGGACAACAAAAAAATATTATAATGTTTTTGGCTGGCCAATTAAGAGTGAATTACCTCCAGTAATTAACTCTTAATTATCAAGGAGATTGAGCCTACAGAAAACCATAGAAACATCTATATTTTGACTTTCAATGTGTGGACTCACAATATACAACAGCTTTGGTGTCAATTATCTAAATCTATAAAAGTGGCTCCCGACTCCTAGCTTAAGTTCTCAGTCCATAATTAAAGGTATAAAGCTGCTCCCTTTTTCTTGGTTGGCATTTATATAAGCAGGTCTTCCCCACTCATTCCCACCCTCCAATGTCATGTGACTGGTTCACTACATTAGGTGACCAGTTCAACTGCCACTTTCTCCCACCACCCTCCCACCTGGTAGACACCTATACACCACACCTCCTGACACTCCCATGTGTGGGGCTGTCAGGACATGTGGTGTCCTGGTATCACCACATTGTGTGTGGTGGAGGAAAGACCTCAGTGTGTGCTGGATGCTGCATGTTCACGTTCTGCACCCACCACATACCAATGTCCTTCCTCTACTACACACAATGGAGTGTACACCCACATACCCCACCTCCTGACATCCCCATGTGTGGTGCTGTCAGGACATGTGGTGCCCTGGTGTTACCACATCATGCATGATGGCAGAAAGACTTCTACTAGGGCTTGACAACACTTGCTAACAGCCATCTTAGCAAGAAATAGTATGGCACAAATAGCCCCATGTTAGGAGTAAACTTGGAGATGGATGCACTTCCTTCACCATCCAACTACACATGCTGGCCTTGCCTTGCATGTTACGATGTAAGACAGTGGTATTTTCAGGAAGCACAGTCACAGCTAGAGCCCACATGATGGGACCATAGCATTTGCAGGAGGCATGCAACCACCCTTGCCTTGCACCCTCCCTTTCACACATACCACTCTCCCAACTCTCCCACATATTCTCACTGTCATGTGCAGGAGGGAGGGATGGCAGTATTTATGGGAGGCATGGTAGTGGTCCTGCACACAATGGTGTGTTTTCAATTATTGTGCTGCGATTGTGGACTCAGAACATCAGTGTTTAGATGCAGTATTATTGTGCTATGATAGTAGAACTGATGGCAGGACTCAGAACAAGGTGAATGGTATGTTTTCCAACATTGCAAACCTGAGAACAATCTGACTGCAACGATATACTGAGTACCATGGTACACACATACTTACCGTTAATGTCAGGCATTGGAAATGCCGATGATACTGTTGGGAGTCGGTCAAGTCCTGGAGACTGATCGGGTGGCTTGGCTTCAATATACTCATGCATTGCACCCTACCTTCCGTGCGTGCCACTGATTTCTGACAGAAGGGGTACCTACAAAGGTGCCGAGGGTGCCAGCCTGAGGGAGGACTTCAGACAGGAAGAGAGAGGACAAGGAGGCCTACACTGTAAGGGCAACCTACTCGGGTACTGATTCCAGTACTTGCTGGGAGACCAACAGCGGGAAACACCACAGCCCTGCGACCTACCCAGGGCCTAACCCAGGGACTCGAACCCTAAGTTTACCCACAGGCACTACTAGACACTGGCAGGGAGGTCCAGAAGAGAACAACCAAAGGACCCCCTTACCTAAGCAGCGACTGTATAGCTACTGTGACTGTGACATAACAAACATGTCACAGCCAGCAAAAGGACAAAAGAAGATTAAGGAGAAAGGACTATAGTAAATATATGAGAAGGGAAGATAGAGAAATGATTAAAGAAGTAATATAAGCAAAGGAATAAGAGAAATAAAGGAGATAAAAGGAATAAAAGGAAGGAAAAGGGGATAAACCGGTAGTCCCCTGACATACACCAAGTTGATGTCCAGAATGAGGAACTGTCTACATACATGTGCTACTTATATAGATTAAGAAGCGAGATGTGGAATAAGGAATGGAGAACAACAAGGTATGCAGAGCATGTGGAGGCATTGCCCACAATGATTAAGAATAGAATGAAAGAATATAAACGAGAATAGAATAATAAAAGATAGGATAATAGGAATGAGGAATGTAGATGGTAGATGTACTAAGCCGAGACCGGCATACCAAGTGACTTGCATGCGGCTTTGTCACTTGCATGTGGACATAGACTGATTGCTTGGTCGGCAGTACCGAGTTACTGGACACTTGGTACATGTACTTGACAGTTAACCAATAACTCATTGACTCAGGTATATGTGACCCAGCCACGATAACACTGACTGATTTGATTTGTTGTCAACACAGCTGTGATGTCACTTGATTGCCATTGAAAAAGACATTGGCTCATATGCTACTGTAAGTTACAGTATAAACCACATCTGTGCCAATTGTCCTAAGTTAACTTTTTCATATTGCAGTCCCTTGGAAGACAGGATGGTGCCCCTCAACTCGACACTAGTGATGACTCTAAAGATGTTGAAGATGGCCATGAATTGACAGTAATAACTTCACTGGTGCCATCTGAAGATGGTGCTGGCACAACGACGACAACTTCACTGGTGCGCCTTGAAAAAATGATCAAGAAATGGCATCAACAGCATCACCGTCTCCATCCAATTCCTTGGAACATTTGACAGGCAATGCCTCAGAAATAAAATGCCAAGTTCAATTCCTTTACAGCCACGAATACAGTGGTACCATCAATCTGGCTACCCAAAGTAATCAGTTGCTCTTTGCCTGAAGTGCATTATCCCTCTCTTGCTGAAGCATCTTCATTATCAAACATGGTTCTCACCAGGGTATTGTCAGGAACCATACACTGGCATGCCTGACTATTCATTTCAGCCTACTCAGCCCAACTCCGCCCTCGCTCACCTATTCAACCTATACATCCTCAGCCCACGGACTATATGCACCTTGTGTATCCATCCATCTTGGCATCACATGCTCCTGTCAATTCATTCATTCCATTTATGTCACACTCCATATGCTCGCTATTCCATTCTGTCTTCATTTATGTCAATATCCTTTCATTTACATTCCGCTCCACTTTCATTTATTTGCAATTCCACTCAGTCTCTTATATCCGATTTGCTATTACGTTCCTTAGGGTAACTCCACTGGGAATCGGGTGACATGTCACCCCCAATGTCATGGAGGAGATCATTATTTGGGGCGTAGTATTTCTGTTCTCGCTTTTCACGATCCTCGGCTTTCTTATTCTATTATAGGAATCTAATCGACTCCTAGTAGATTTGAAAGTAGTATAAAGATCTTGTACTTCAGTAGTTCAGTCCTCAGTCAGATAATCAACCTTGATTTTCTACTAGCTAATTCTCTGTCTCGCCTTTCTGAAATTAGGGCCAGTGCGACCTGGTCGGTGCAACACACAAGTTGAAGCTATACCCTGCCCCAAACCTTGCCATTGATTTATCTTTGGGAGATTTTACATTAATTACGATTATGTCATTCCTTTACATCGTAACAGGTATGTTGTTAAGGATTTGACATTCAGTCCAAACATCTCTTCTTCTGATCACTGGTAACCTGGATCTGATGGTATTGGAGCAGGGGTATGGGTTTTATTCATTATTATCCCTGATAACCACCTTTGGTAGGAGTTTGAATTTTGGTGTTATATTTTGCAGTTGTGTGACTCTGTGACCTCAGCTTCTTTCCAAGAGACTGAGGTATGAGTCTAAGTTATTCTGATATTCCATACAATTGTTAACCATCTTTCTAGATAGTATTTCAGGTAGCTAAATACTTCTAATATGAGCTCTTTTCCAAGAGACTGAGATAGTATTTCAGTCCTTATAATTTAACATATGTTGTGACTGCATTGTAAACTGCATTGTAAACAACAACTCTTACTCATGTTCATCTTTTTCTATACATAGTCCAAGGAACATGCAGTTCAGTTCTCCTTCCTGGACCCTTGCTCCCCCTCCATCTTCTTTTTGCACCTTGATGCATTCCATCTCCATCACAGCCAAAGAATATCACACCTGGTATGCACTTTTTTTTTTTTTTTTTTTTTTTTTTTTGGATTTTTTGTTTGTTGAGGGCTTATTCTATTTAGTGCTGTTAAGAACTGAAAGGTGACATAGTTGTAATATCTCCTAATGTTGAAACAATAGTGTCAAGTACACATACTGAGTATCCGGTAACTTGGCAGTGCCGACCAAACAATCAGTCTAATTCCATGTGCAAGTGACCAAGCCACACACATGTCACTTGGTACATTGGTCTCAGCTCAGCAGATTCATCATCTACATTCCCCATTCCTATCCCTCATCCACTCTTCCCCACTCATTATCTATTAATCCCCACTCTGTTTATTCTTTATTCCTTGGCCCATCTCATCTTGGGACATTTCTTTATTGTTTTATCCTTGGCCATGACCCTATTGTTTTATATTCGGTTATTTTCCATTATTCTATTCTTGGCCACATTTCTATTATCTTATCTTCATTGTTCTATTCCCATCCACATTCCTTATTCTATTCTTGAACATTGTAGACAATACCTCCACATGCTCTCCATACCTTATTGTTCTCCATTCCTTATGCCACCCTGTTCTACATCTCACATCTTAACCTATTATTAGGAACCTGTCAAGCCCATGATACCGAGCTCTGGTTCACTTGGTAGTACCGACCAATCGACCCTTACCGTTTAATCCCACACCAGTGACAAGTCATTCCTCACTAGTACATGGTCTCGGCTTGGTACATTCGGCTCATCATTTGGTTCACTTTCTTCATCCCATCCCCTCTATCCTTTGTTATTCTTTCATTCCCCTTCATTCCCCTTATCCATTTTCCTGTGAGACATTTACTACTCGCCTAATATTCAGTCATGGCCCTATTGTTTTATATTCGGCTACTTTCCATTGTTCTATTTTCACTCTTTTGTTCTCGGTCATACTTCATTGTTCTATTCTCACCCACATTCCTTATTCTATTTCTGATCATTGTGGACAATACCTCAACATGATTCTTCATACCTTATTGTTCTCTATTCCTTGTGCCACCCTGTTCCACATCTCACTTCTTAACCTATATAAGTAGTGAATGTATGTAGATGGTTCTTCGTTCTGGAAATCAACTAGGTTTATGCCTTCTTATCCTCCCTCCTCCTGTCTAAAGTCCTTTACTCGGGCCGACACTCTCAGCACTCTCTCGGGTATCTCTTCTGTCCCAAATCAGTGGCACACACGGAAAGTAGGGCGCAATGCATGAGCACGTTGAAGCCAAGCCACTACGACTGGCCTGCAGGACTTGGCCGCTTCCTGCCAGCATTGTGAAGCCAGCACTATTACTATAATGCTCGGCCCACGTATCATTGGCAATTCCGAAGCCTGACAGAACCATATGCTGGCATGCCCAACTATTCATTTCAGCCTGCTCAGCCTAACTCCACCCTCACTCACCTATTCAACTATATGCCCTCAGCCCTCGAACTATATGCACCTCATGTATCTGTCTTGGCATCACATGCACCTGTCAATATGCTCCACTCATTTACGTCAATCTCTATATGCTCGCAAATCCATTTTCACTTCATTTACGTATAATATCCTTTTCATTACGTTCTGCTCCACTTTCCTTATTCATAATTCCATTTTTTATCTCTGATATCCGATCTGCTACTATGTTCCTTATAGGGTAACTCCATTGGGAATCGGGGTAACATGTCACTCCCCTTGATCTATCTGACTTCTACATCTGATCACACTTTGCATATCATCTTTGCATATCACAACCATCATGAATACTCGATCAACTGCTGGTAATCTACCCTTTATCATAGAAGTCCCGAATCAGTTGCAGGAGATTTCCAAACTTTGACGACTGTCAGAACAACCTTTGATTCACGAAGCTGGCCTGTTAGGCAAAAACACTCTTCCTGAACCCAAGGACGATGACGATGAAGAACCCATTGACGATAACAACGTTGATAAAGCAAATACCACTCTTAATTCGAATGCTAGCGCCGACAAGATCATCAAAGCACTTGTCGAGCGATTAGCCTAACCACTCCCTAAACCCAAACCCAATCCTAGCCATCATGCCAAGATTTATGAGCCTGGTTTACGATGGCACCAACCAAGCTAAGCTTCACACATTCTTCTTGCAGTACACGCTGAACTTTCAAGACCGTCTGTCTGCCTTCTTGACGGATGCATCGAGAGTCCAGTATGCCATTTCATACCTCACAGGCCCCACACTTCAGTACTTTGAGCCCGCCATTCTAGGTGAAATCTGGCCTGAGCCTAGCTGGCTTAGGGTCTGGAGAGACTTTCGACAAGAACTTGAAACAAACTTCGGTCCATTCAACAATGCTGTGCAAGCAGAAATCGAACTCGGCAAGATAGTCATGAAGGATCATTATCGAGCAGCACACTACTTCATCGACTTCGCCCGAGCATCCACTTGTACTCAGTGGAATGATGCCACCCTCACACATGCAGTATACAAAGGGTTGGCCAAGCGTATCAAGGACAGCCTCCTTTACTTCCCTCGATTCAAATCCCTCGCCGAACTCAGACAGTTTTCACTCAAGATCGACAGCAGGTACTGAGAATGTAAGGAGTATGACAACTTTGGAAATCCTTCGAAGGCAAACACGTCCACTTCCAATCGCTCCAACTCTAACAACAACAACAACAACAATCAGTCTTCCTCTAATTCCAACAACTCAAACAACAAGAGAAGTAAGAAGGGGGGGAAGTGTTGGGGAACTCTTAAGTGGTTGATAGATAAACACAAAAACAGCATGAAAAGACTAAAAGTACAAAAACAACAAGTTCTCTATTGTACAACCACCTTAGCTCAATATTATTAGCATTTGCTTGCTAATAGGCCTTATTTTCTTTCAAATCTTCCTCCTCAAGGCCTTTCCAACCTTCCTGGTGCCTCATAACACTACCTAATACTTCCATTATCCCTAACTCAACTTCTATTAATCACCACCAAAGGTTTGGCCTGAAATTCAAGCTCCGCTCTCCAGATAATCGGGCTGTAACCAGATTCAAGCCCAGAGCCAAGTTGCAGGTTTCTCCATAGAAACACACCAAATATTAGCCTGAGACAGCCCTGTCTTATACAAATATTATGGTGAGACACCAGAGTGTCTCAGCACTGTCTCTTCCCTTAATCACATGCTCAAAACTGGTCTAAATGCCCTTTTTAATTACTAAATAAGGAAAGTAGCTTAAATTAGATCCAGGAACTTCTACAAGGTTCCAGCACCTTCTATGACCTTCTGTGCACAGACCACCAGTTTCTGGAAGACTTTCCCTATTAGGAAGGTGTAGAATTACATGCTTAGCTTACTAATCAGCCAAATTAGTATAAAAGGAGGCCTTCCTGCTGTTACGATGATGAGAAAGGACATTATCATAATTAAAATTCTCCCAATGGCGAGACAATTGGCGAGGTTCGGATTGGGGTTGGCTTCAACGTATTGCATTGCGCCCACTTAGACCGCATGGTCCCCAAATTTCGTAAAGGCGAAGTAGACAGAAGAGAAC
>QLPI01024166.1:0-13502 GCA_003314275.1 Chroogomphus rutilus
TGAGGGCCGGTTGGTCGGTATTCCCGAGTGAATCGGTACTCGGTGTTGCGGGCTTGACAGTACCAAACCGAAACCGTGCACCATGGGATGGTATGAGTAAGGGTTGGTTAGTTGGTTGGTACTGCCAAGTAAGTCAGAGCATGGTGTGTGGTTGTGACAGTAGCCTTCTACTGTTTAGGTATAGTAATAATATACTTAGTGAACCACCTGTTCACTGAGCCTTCTGCTGTTTAGTTACTGTGCATAACCGCTACAAAATCGAGAATAACAGGGGTGAGGATTAATGGATAATGAACGGGGAAGAGTGGATGAAAGACAGGAATAGGGAATGTGGATGGTGAGTGTGCTGAGCCAAGGCCAACGTACCAAGTGACTTGTATGTAGTTTGGTCACTTGCATGTGGACATAGACTGATTGCTTGGTCGGCACTGCCAAGTTACTGGATACTCAGTATGTGTACTTGACATTCACTCTGAATATCGACTATGCTTATGCCTTTTTGCCTTCTCTTCTTCTGTCTAAAATCCCTTACTCAGGCCGACACTCTCAGCACTCTCCTGGGTATCTCATCTGTTCCAAATTAGTGGCATGCACAGAAAGTAGGGTGCAATGCATGAGTACATTGAAGCCACACCACTCCGATTGGCTTGCAGGACTTGGCCAATTCCCACCAGCATTATAAAGTCGGCATTATTACAATAGTGCTCGGCCTACACATCGTCAGCAGTACCAGTGCTTGACACAACCCCTCCCCCTTCTGTTTCCAGACCCATTGCCTCCCATCTGACCCAAACCTGTTGATTTTGGTCTCATCTGACAAAATGAACCTCTTCCAGTCCTCTACAGTCCACTCTCTGTGCTTCAAAGCAGAGGCCAACCTCAGCTGTCTATGCCTTGCACTGAGGAAGGGCTTTTTCTTCTTCACCACAGCCTTGAATGAATGTTTCCTGAGAACTCTTCTGACTGTTTCTGAGGAGACTGGGTGAGGGATAATTGTATTGATGTGTTTGGTGACCTGAGTAGCATTGGCAGCTCTGCCAGTAGCAATTTGTGATAAAATAGCATGTTGATCTCTAGAAGAAAGCTTGGGGGGACGACCTCCAGAGGATCAGGGCTGGTTAGGATAGAGAGTTCTGAGAGTCCTGGATACTATGGACTGACTGAGACCAAGTCTTGAGGCAATAGTGCGAGTGGAATGACCACGAGAGGCCAAGGAGAGGATGTTTTCTCTTTGAGCAGAGGAAGTGGGGTGCATTGGAGTATAGTGAAGTTCTGGACATGTTGGAGGGGATTAAATACCTTAATTTGAGTTCTTATGAAAGATAAGGTTACCATAGTAACCATCTATCATGGGTTGCATGTTATATAATAGATGGAGCATCAGATTCTGATTGTTCTGATACTATCTCACAAAACTGAGTCAATGGGCCCTTGATTTGAATTGCCCATATCTTCATCACCCCTGATCGGAATTATATAATTTTTAGTGGTTGCATAGCCCTGATCAGATTCATTCTTTGATGCACCAACTCCTTTTATATATATGTTTTACATTCAAAGCTATTCAATAAATAGTCCAAAAACACCAAAAGCACCAAACATTGACTTAGTTTTGTGAGTCACTGTAAGCCTGATTCACTCACTAGACAATGGGACATCTACCTTTAGGAGGGGATAAGTGACTATGCCACCATTAATCCCCAAAACCTTCCACCCATCTTCTCTCAACATCAGTTGACTGTGTCCCTTCAAGCCACAAGTCTTGTTGAACCCATATTGAGGGCCACAACTCTTATGGACACCAAGCACATCCTGAATGACATTAAACATCATCCTCTGACTCCTTATCCCAGAAACACCTTATGAATAACAACAACCCAAAGTGTTAAAACTAAGCGCAGATATATTCAGTCAACTATATGGAAGACTCAAGTCTCTATGCAAGAATAACTACCTAAGCGCAGATATACTTTAATAACAAAGGAAGGTCAGTCTTGGACATAGAAATAGAAGGGCTGAAACTGGTACTCACTTCAGTCAACTATATGAAAGACTGAAGTGAGATGAAATCAACATGTACTACTTATAGTCTGTGCCTGAACAAATGAAATGCAAAGTTTTTTGTGTTTTACTGCCCACTCGGTCAGGCCACACCGAACGAGTCACTTCTGGTGGCATAGCCACCTCAAAGAGCTTCGCATCCCCTCGTGTCCGTAGGTTGTGATATGGGTATTGTGGTGAGATAGAAAAATGTTGGAGTAGAGGTGATTAAACTGAAATATACCGTATACAAGCCTCATGTGTAGGCTTAATCTTCACACAAAGTGGCAGACTAATCCCAATGGTCTGTTACTATTCAACAATCACATATACATTTCCAAGGCACAAGACTTATGTTTACAAGTTAATAACATAAGCATGATCACATTCTATCTGGACACTTCCAAATCAACATAACATTAGACCTTGTTAGATGCAACTTCAATTGGCCTGACATTAGGTCATTCATCAAAGACTACTGAAAATCCTGCATGACCTGCAAGTGGAGCAAATCACAACATCATAAGCCCCATGGATTACTCAAACAGCTTCCAGTACTAGAAAAACCCTATAACTTGATATCCATGCACTTCATTGAACAGCTCCCCACATCTTTGGGATTCACGGCCATTCTAGTCATTGTTGATTGGTTTCCAAGCAGTCTATCTTCATTCCCACATCCAATACCATCACTTCAGCTTAACTTGCAGAACTCTTCATACTTTACATATTCTCAAAACACAGCATTCCTTCTCATGTCACTTCCAATAGAGGCTCGGAATTCGTGTCCCACTTCTGGCATTCTCTTGGGAAAGCTGTCAAGTACACATACCGAGGCCCTGGTAATTCGGCAGTGCCGACCGAGCAGTCAGACTACTTCCACGTACAAGTGCCCACACTGCATGCAAGTCACCTGGTACACCAGTCTCAGCTCGGTACATCCACCATCTACATTCCTTGTTCCTATCTCTCATCTACTCTATGCCATTCACCATCCATTAATCCTACCATGCCTACTCCTCATTCCTTGATCCGCCTCACCTCGGGACTTCTTGTCCTTGTTTTATCCTCAGCCTCAACCCTATTATTTTATAGTCGAGCACTCCCTATTGTCCTACCCTTGGCCACATTCCTATTATCCTATCTTTTATTGTTCTATCCCCATTTACATTCCTTCATTCTAATTTTACTCATTGTGGACAATACCCACATGCTCTGCATACCTTATTGTCCTATATCCCTTATTCCACATGTCGCTTCTTAAACCTATATAAGTAGGACATGCATGTACATACTTCCTCATTCTGGGTATTGACAAGGCTTAGGCCTCTTGTCTCCTCTTCCCTCTGTAAAAGTCCTCTACTTAGGCCGGCACTTTGGCACCCCCTGAGTACCTCCTCTGTCCCAAATTGGTGGCACACATGGCAAGTAGGGCGCAACACATGAGTATGTTAAAGCCAAAGCCACTACTTCTGGCCTGAAGGACTTGGCCATTACCCGTCCGCATCCTTGGCATTACCAAAGTTTGACAGCTTGACAAAAGCCCTCGATATGAAGTTGCACTTCACTTCAGGCTATCACCCAGAAGGTGACGACCAGACAGAACATACTAATCAGACATTAGAGCAGTACCTTTGCATCTATTGCAACTATCAACAAGACAAGTGGGTATTGCTATTACCCCTTGCAGAGTTTGCCTACAATAACACTCCCAGTACCACTACAGGAGTTTCGCCATTCTTTGCCAATAAAGGCTACCATCCCAACTTTGCCATTCATCCCAAACATGTCCTCACTTTATCCCGAGCACAAGACTTTGTAGTCAACCTGGATGAATTGCACCAGCAGCCTCAAATCAGTATTCTCAACACTCAACAAATGTACCAGACCTCAGCACATGCTAAACAACTTCCATCCCCAAACTTTCCAATCAGCAGTCTCACATTTGTCAAAGCTCAATTCTTTAGGATGACTTGTCCCGTGAAAAAGCTAGCTGAGAAGTTTTTGGGTCCATTTGAAATCATTGCACATCCCAGTACTCACTCAGTTACTCTGAAACTCCTAGACTACATGAACACAGTACACCTTGTCTTCCATGTCTCAATGCTTCAGCCAGCCTCTCCTAACCCCATTCCTAATCACATTCAACCACCTCCACATCCAGTCATCATTGATGGTGAAATAGAATTCTAAATATCCAAAGTCCTTGACTCGAAGATTGATAACAGATGCCAGGCATGCAAGTTGTTGTACTTAGTGTGGTGGACAGGATACAAAGGCACAGATGAAGAAACTTCATGGCTCCTTGTGACAGAACTCAACCACATGTCAGAACTCTTTCAAGACTTTCACAAGTCATACCCATCCAAACCTGGACCATTACCCATTCCATAAGCACCTCATAATTTCTCTTCCATTCACTCTGGCTCACTCTGTTTTATCATCATTTCCACTTGCAATTAGGGAAATGCACGGGTCAGGCCAACCCGCACAGGTCACCGGGTCGGGTGTCCTTGGGTGTGGGTGCGGGTCAAGCCGCGAGCACCCGTGACCCGGGCCCAACCCGGGGCGTCAACTCTGACACGAATGCGACAAACGCGTACGTGCACGCGCCGACACGAACGCGACGAATGCGCCGTACGCGCACACGACGCCACGAACGTGACGTACACGACGTACGCGCACGTGCCGCGACGAATGCGACATATGCAATGCCCGTTACGTGCACGCGCCGCCACATACGCGACGTATGCGACGTATGCGCACGCGCCGTGACGAACGCGATGTACGCAACGCCCGTACGCGCATGCGCCGCCACGTACGTGACATACACAACACCCGTATGCACACGCGCTGCCACATATGCGACGTATTGCATGCGGGTGCACGCCGCACCCGAGACCCGTCGACCCGTGGGAAAAAAACCATGGGTTGACGGGTTCGGGTTTCCCATGGGTCGGGTGTGGGTCACCCACATTTGACCCATGGGTGACCCGTGCCATTCCCTACTTGCAATTCAGCTCCTTCTTTCCATCTTCAAAATTCACTCTTCAAATTCAATACTAGTTCAGTTCAATTCAATTCCGAAATCAACTCAATTCTGAACAGACAAAGACAAAAAAAAATACAAAAAAATTATTATTCTTGAGTCCAATTATATTTTCTACATTCCTATCTCCAATTCTCCTTCCTCAGTGTCATCCCATGCAGTACCAGAACTACCCACCCAATTCTCCCAAGTGCCCTGCACCACAGGTGGCTCTTGCACTAACTCCCTACTTGTCAAGCTTTGGGAATGCCAAGGTACCAGACAAGAATGGCCAAGTCCTACAGGCTGGGAGTAGTGGCATTGGCTTCAACATACTCGTGTGTTGCGCTCTACCTGCCATGCATACCACCGGTTTGCAGCAGATGGGTACTCAGGAGGATGCTGATGATGCCAGCCCAAGTCGAGGACTTGAACAGAGGAGGAAAAGGTAGAAGGGCCTAAGCCTAGTCAATACCCAGAATGAGGAAATATGTACATGCATGCCCCACTTATATAGGTTTAAGAAGCGACATGTGGAATAAGGAATGTGAGATAACAAGGTATGCAAAGCATGTGGTTATTATCCACAACAAGTAAAATTAGAATGAAGGGATGCAAATGGAAATAGAACAATAAAAGATAGGATAATAGAAATGTAACCAAGGATAGGACAATAGGGAGTGCCCGACTATAAAACAATGGTTGCGACCGAAGATAAAACAAGGACAGGAAGTCCCAAGGTGAGGCAGATTGAAGGATGAGGAGTAGGCATGGTGGGATTAATGGATGATGAGTGGCATAAAGTATGCGAGGGGTAATGGCAAGGAGTGTGGGTGGTGGATGTGCCAAGCCGAGACTGGTGTACCAAGTGATATGCATGCGGCATGGATACTTGGATGTGGACATAGGATGGCTGCTCGGTTAGCACTGCCAAATTAACAGGTCTTGGTATGTGTACTTGACACTACTCACTGATCTCTGGTAACTTATCTGAAGCGCCAGGTTCCTCACTTCCACTCGCAATTCCTCATTTGTAATCCAACCTCATAATTCTCCCACCAATTATCCACCATCTCCTGACAAAGGGGTCAACTGACTTTTTCAACTCCTGAAATGTGAGGGTGAGGGCAATAACAGGCCAAGGTTGGGGAGGTGAGGGGGCTACAGGCAGTGGAGGAGGGATGGCTACAGGAGGTGGTGAGGGAGGTGGTGGGGGGACAGGTGGTAGCAATGAGGGGGCAGGAGGTAGCAGTGTATCAAGTACACATACCGAGTATCCAGTAACTTGGGACTGCTGACCAAGCAATCAGACATGCAAGTGACAAAGCCACATGCAAGTTACTTGGTATGCCGGTCTTGGCTTAGCACATCTACCATCCACATTCCTCATTCCCATCTCTTATCCACTCCTTCCTCATTTATTGTCCATTAATCCCACCCCACCTACTCCTTATTTCTCAGCCCACCTTACCTTGGGACATCCTATTCTTGTCTTATCCTTGGCCATGACCCTATTGTTTTATAGTTGGTCACTTCCTATTGTCTTATCCTTGGCCACATTCTCTCCACAGGTGTATCTCTTGTCTGTTGTTGTCATTTCATTGGGCCGAGACTTTGATAGACCATATCAGCCTATCGGCTGGGTGATTTCTGCTCAGCTTAGGAAAATGGGCAGGTCATCCCCCGACAGGTGGGGGAGATGATTTTGGAGGGAGAGAAGAGTCAGATAGGAACAGAGGGGTATGCACCTTGGGCTCTATCCTTGCATTTTTTGAGGGGCCCATTTTATTTGAATCCTGAACTTCTTCCTCTTCAGGCATACCTTCCCTTGCCCTTTTCTTTGACTTGCCCAATGTCAGACTTCTCTTGACCTTGGATTCCTTTTCCTTTCCCTTCCCTTCCTTTCCCTTCCCTTCCTTTTCCCTTTCCTTCCCTTCCTCTTGCTTGTTCCTTGACCTCACACATTTATCGAGCATCCAACTCCTCACTTGCTACACAACACACAAGCACCTATGTCCAAGTCCCCATCCCATTTCCTCAAACATGTATTCCAATGCTTGATACATCAATCACATAGGATATCCGATTTGCACTCTTCGATCTCAGATATATTTTCATCCTCTTCTGCCAACCTTGTGTCACAATAAAACATGATGTGATAGTTGGTGTTATCACCTTGCATTTCAAGACAAGTGTACTAAAAGAAAATGATAAGCAAAACAATGAATTCTGAGAGAAGGCTTACTCACCTGTATACTTTTTAAGTGCAAGCCTTTGACCCACGGCACCCTCATATCAATCACGTCTCATGCATCCTCTTCACATTGCATCCTGTTACGTTTGATGGTCAATGATGAGGGAGTAGGAATGTCAGTGGGGCAAGAGTTCTTGGCACTGTTGAGATACAAGGCAATGGGTGAGCTATACATGCCCATGAGCTTGCAGATGTAGGAAGGGTTGATATATGTTTTCTCCATTTGTGATGTCAACAAAGGTTACCTCCTAAAATCCCTAATGGCCACTCTTATATTCTTTTGCAATCCAAACTCCAATAGGGCCACAGTCTATGACTTCATTTTGTGGCCTCATCGGACTCAGCTGTAAGGGGGGTATACTATTAGGAACCATTATGCTGGCATGCCTGACTATTCAATTCAGCCCGTTTAGCCTAACTCTGCTCTCATTCACCTATTCAACCATATGCTCTTCAGCCTTTGGCATCATATGCAACTTTCAATATTGTTACGATGTGAAGGAATAACATAATCGTAATAAACGTAATATCTCCCAAAGATAAACAATGGCAAGGTTCAGGGTAGGGCATGGCTTCAACTTGTATGTTACACCTACCAGATCACACTGGTCCCTAATTTTGGAATAGCAAGACAGAAAGAACTAGCTTAGTCAAAATCAAAGTTGATTATCTGACTGAGGACTGAACTACTGAATGTACAAGATCTTTATACTACTTTCAAATCTACTAGGAGTTGACTAGATTCCTATAATAGATAAGAAAGCCAAGGATTGTGAAAAGCGAGAACAGAAATACTATGCCCCAAATCTTGATCTCCTCTGTGACATTGGGGGTGACATGTCACCCCAATTCCCAATGGAGTTACCCTAAGGAATGTAATAGCAGATCAGATATAAGAGACTGAATGGAATTGCGAATAAATCAAAGTGGAGCCGAACATAAATGAAAGGATATTAAACGTAAATGAAGACAGAATGGAATTTCCAGCATATGGAGTGTGATGTAAATGAGTGGGGTGAATTGACAGGAGCATGTGATGCCAAGGTAGATACACGAGGTGCATATAGTCCGTGGGCTGAGGGCATAAGTCGAATAGGTGAGTGAGGCATTGTTGGGCTGAGTGGGCTGAAATGAATAGTTGGGCATGCCAGCGTACAGTTCCTAACACTATCCCCCCCTTACAGCTGAGTCCCACAAGGCTATGGAAATGAAGTTCTAGAATGGTGGCCCCATTGGAGTTTGGAAATGCGAGAGCACATAAGAGAAGTCATGAGGGAGTTTGGGTGGTAACCATTTGTCAAAATGGAGCCCTCATATATCAACCCTGCCTACGTGCAGAAGCTCATGGGTCTCTACCTTTCACCAATCACTAGCTATCTCAGAGGTGAACCTGACCAACCCATCACTGTCCCATCCCCCTTGTCGTCAACCATCGAGTGCAGCCAAGCGCTACTCAAACAGGACCACATTGATGTGCGAGAGCCCTGGGTTGAAGGGGCCAATTCGAAAAGTGCAAAGGTAAGTAAGATTGTTTCAGAATTGATGATTTTTTACTGATTGCTTTTTGCAGTATGCCCATCTTCAAATGAGGTATGATGAGGGCAATATCCATAGAGTTTTCTATTGAAAAGCGAGATTGGGTGAAGAAGATGACCACACACCCTGGTCTCATGGACAAGTGGCTGAAAAGCCATGAAAACACTGCATAAAGTGAGGCAACACATGCCTAAGGAAATGGGATAGAGATTTGGACTTGGGAGCTTGCATGTGGTGTGGTGAGAGAGGAGTTGCTTGCAGCATCAATGAGAGGGGTCATGGTATGAGTAAGAGGAAGGGTAAGGGAAAGGTTAGGGAGCTGAATCTGAAGGATGAGGGAAATCTGAGGTCAAAGAAGAGGTCAAGGGAAGGTATGCTGGAAGATGACAATGATGAGGCAGGCCCCTCAAAAAAGCTGAGTTTGGAGCCCAAAGTGCGTACTCCTCTCTTCCTCCCTGATCCTTCCTCCCCTCTGCCTCCTCCACCACCTATCCTCCTCAAGAGTCATCACCACCACCTACTGTGGCACAGACACCACAGATAACAGTGTCGTCACCTTCACCAGTTCCTCCTCTGCCACCTCCTCCTCTGCCACCTCCTCCACCACCTCCTAAGCCAACCCCTCTGCCACCTCCTCCACCACCTCCTAAGCCAACCCCTCTGCCACCTCTTCCACTGCCCATGCCATCCCCTCCATCTCCTCCCTCACCATCTCATGTGGTTGTTCCTCCTCTCAGAGTGGTTCCTCCTGCACCCCCTGTGCCCTCGCCGGTCATCACATTGACCTCCGCTCTTCAAGAGTTGCAGCAGTTGGTTGATAAACTTTGCAAGGAAGTTGTGGAACACAAGTTCCAATTGTCAAAGAGTCACATGATGAATGAGGAATTGCGAGGTGAGGTGAGGGACCTGCGGATGCAGTTGCAATACCAGAGGTCAGAGAGTAGGGAGTTGGAACCAGAGCCACTAAGGGTATGTGGGACTTGGGAGAATTGGGTGATGGGGGCTGGGCAGCCACAGAGTGCCTTCGATGATTTGGAGGATGGAGAAGTAGACTTAGGATTGTAGAATAGTGTGGAGATTTTGAATTGTATTTTCTTTTGGATTGGACTTGAGCGTGAATTGAATGGTTCAGAATTAAGAGTTGAATTGGAATAAGGAGTGATGGAATGATGGAATGATGGAATGGGAGCTGAGAGTTGAACTTGAGAATGGAAAGAAGAAGCTGAATTGTGAGTTGGAATGAGTGAATCGGAATTGAGGGGTTTTTTTTTTTGAACTTGAAGACAGAATGAACAGAACTGAAATGTGAAGAGTGATAATGAATGGAATGAGCAAGAGTGAACGGAAGAGAAATTGTGAGGTGCTTATGGAATGGGTAATGGTCCAGGTTTGGATGGATATGACTTGTGAAAGTCTTGAATGAGTTCTGAAGCATGGTTGAGTTTGGTTGCAAGGAGCCATGAAGTTTCTTCATCTGTGCCTTCATATCCTGCCCACCACACTAAGTACAATAGCCTATACACCGTATGTCGATTATCAATTTTTGAGTTGAGGATCTCAGATATCTTGAATTTGGGTTCGCCATTGATGATGACTGGGGGAAGAGGTGGTTGAATGCAATTAGGAATGGGATTAGGAGAGGCCAGCTCGAGCATTGAAATGTAGAATACAGGATGTACTGCTTTCATGTAGCCTAGGAGTTTCAGAGTAACTGAGTGAGTACTGGGATGTGCAATGATTTCAAATGGACCCAAAAACTGTTGGCAGGGAAGGTCTAGAGACTCTTAACTGTCACACACAGACAGCAACAATGGCCTTTGGGGCTTGTCAATATGGATGCTAAAGACATGTATATAATAAAGTAACTACTAACCTTTGGGGCTTGTCAATATGGATGCTAAAGACAAGACCCAAAGGTGTGCAATGGTACGTCATTATGGGCGCTTATTTTAAGCGCCAGAGAACCCAAATGCAAAAGTGAAAAGCGCAAAAGAGAAACAAAGATGCAAATGCAAAACACAAATGCAGGGGAATAAAATCATAACCCAACAAAAAATTCTCAGCTAGCTTTTTCGTGGGATGGGTAGTCCTGAGGAATTAGGCTTTGATAAATGCGAGACTGGCAATAGGAAAGCCTGGAGATGGAAGTCGTTTAGCATCTGCTGAGGTCTGGTACATTTGTTGAGCATCGAAAATATTGGTTTGAAGCTGCTGATGCAATTCATCCAGGTCGACTACAAAGTCTTACACTCATGATGAAGCAAGGTCACATTTGGGATGAATGGTGAAATTGGGATGGTAGCCTTTGTTGGCAAAGAAAGGTGAGACTCCAGTGGTGGCACTAGGAGCATTGTTATAGGCAAACTCTGCAAGGGGTAATAACGAGGCCCAGTTGTCTTGTTGATAGTTGCAATAGATGCAAAGGTACTGTTCTAATGTCTGATTAGTATGTTTGGTCTGGCCATTGCCTTCTGGGTGATAGCCTGAGGTGAAATGAAACTTCTATTGAGGGCCTTCCCGAGAGAATGCCAGAAGTGGGACATGAATTCCGAGCCTCTATCTGAAGTGATGTGGGAAGGAATGCTGTATTTGGAGAATACATGAAGTACGAAGAGTTCTGCAATCTGAGCAGAAGTGATGGTAACGAAAGTGGGAATGAAGATAGACTGTTTTGAAAAGCAGTCGACGATGACTAGGATGGCCATGAATCCCAAGGACATGGGGAGCTGTGCGATGAAGTCCATGGATATCGAGTTCCAGGGTTTTTCTGGCACTGGAAGCTGTTTGAGCAATCCATAGGGCTTATGACATTGCAATTTACTCCGCATACACATCGTACAGGATTTGCAGTAGTCTTTGACGAATGACCTCATGCCAGGCCAATTGTAGTCGCATCTAATGAGGTCTATGGTTTTGTTAATTCCAAAGTGTCCAGAAACAATGTGATCATGCTTATGTTGTAACATGTGTAAGCATAAGTCTTATGCCTTGGGAATGTAGATGTGAACGTTGAATAGTAACAGACTGTTTGAATTAGTCTCCCACTTTGGGTCATTGTTATTTGTGAGGTGTTTCTGGGCTAAGGAGTTGGAAGGGAGATAATGTTTAATGTTGTTCAGGATATGCTTGGTGTCCATAAGAGTTGAGGCCCTCAGTACGGGTTCAATGAGGCTTGTGGCTCAAAGGGACATGGTCAACTGATGTTGAGAGAAGATGGGTCGAAGGTTGTGGGGATTAATGGTGGCATTAGTTGCTCATCCCCTCCTTAAGGTAGACATCCCATCATCTGGTGAGCGAATCAGGCTTAGTGCCTAAATGACATGGTCTGAAATGAATAACGAGATTAAATTGCGAAAGGTATTCCAACCACCTAGCTTGACATCTAGTCAACAACTTGGTCATGCAAAAGTACTCCAAGTTCTTATGATCGGTGATGACATTGACAGGGTCACTGGAACCTTCTAAGTAATGATGCCACTTTTGAAAAGCTTCGAAAATTGCGAGCAGTTCTTTATCGTAAATGTTGTAATTGAGTTTGGGAGAAGTGAGATTTCAGGAATGAAAAGTGACAGGATGAAGCTCACCATCTGGGGAGTGTTGAGAGAGTATAGCTGCTAAAGCATAATCTGATGCATCTGTCTCCACAATCAAGGGAAAATCACGAGTCCAATGAGTTAAGATAGGGGCAGATGTGAATGCCAGTTTTAGCTTATTAAACAGATCTCTACACTCCTCACTCCAGTTCCATGCCAGACCTTTGCCAGTGAGTTGAGTAAGTAATGGAGGAATAATTGAAAATGAATCATCAATAGAAGTTCGCAAATCCAAGGAATGATTGGATGTCTTTGACTTTTTGCAGCTTGGGCCATTGAGTGATACATTTGACTTTGTCTTCCACCATTGTAAGACCCTCAGGTGATAGGACTAATCCCAGGTATTTAATGGAAATTTGGTGGAAAGAGCATTTGTCTTCTTGAGCATAAAGGTTGTGTTTGCATAATCGTTGAAGAACTTCATGAATGTGTTTGATATGCGAGGATTCATTATTGGAATAGATGAGGATGTCATCCAAATAGAAAATGGTGCAATTGTCTAATAGATCTCCAAAAATGTCGTTCATGAAGCGCTGAAATGCAGCAGGGGCGTTAGAAAGACCGAAAGGCATGACAAGCCACTCAAAGGATCCATAGCGAGTCCTAAAGGCTGTTTTCCATTCATCCCCTTTGGCAATTTGAAAGAGATGATAGGCATGTCTGAGGTCAATTTTGGTGTATATATGAGCTTTCTTGGGGGTGTCTAAGAGGTCAGAAATAAGGGGAAGTGGGTAACGGTCTTTCTTTGTAATTCTATTTAGACTGCAAAAGTCTACACAGAGTCGCAGGGAGCCATCCTTCTTGCATATGAATAGTACTGGGGCACCATGTGACAAATGCAAGGGTCACATGAAGCCCATGTTGAGGTGTTCATTGATGAAATCTCGTAGTGATTGGAGTTCAGATACTGAGAGGGAATAGATGGGACCAAGAGGGGGCAAAGTGCCATCCTTGAGGTTGATCTTAAGGTCATAAGGTCTATAAGGTCTTGTTGGGTGCAAACTTGCATCTTACCCCTGAGAGAGCAATCTCAATATATTGTAGTATTATG
>QLPI01024171.1:0-20365 GCA_003314275.1 Chroogomphus rutilus
GCAACCACAAAGCTTCGATGACTTGGTCAAGACAAGGACCCCTCAAATATAAGGTTGGAGAAATGAGCGACGATTTGTCAATAAATCCGGGAGTTTTTACAAGTTACGGGTACCTTCCCACTATCTCGTTTTGAAAACTAATCCTTCGTATCTTTAGCTCTCCCGATACCCAGACTAAACCGAGATGGAAAAAAACGATCAAGAGTACAAAGATACTCATAATGAGTCCTTCATAGTCACGATATTCACGGGCAGATCACAGAAACGCGCATTCTGGGCGACATTGTTATATTTGAGCTCCATCCCACTCGAATGACACGCCTCAAGCCCAAAACTGGGAATGAAACGAGGGAGAATCGTACAAATATTTGACAAGCTATATAAGTTACAACCGTCACACCAACGCTGATCTTTCATGGATATATTCGCACTATATTCACACACTGCACCATAGCCTAGCCCTCCCAACACCGAAACGGGAGGGTCCAAAGAAGGGTCTTGAGTAGGAGGATACTCCCACGAGCCCTGCATAGTGACGCGATTCACCAGCAAATCACTGCAACTCCTATTCCGGAAGACATCGTTGTATTGCAGATACTTCCTTTTCAATGACACGTATTAAGCTCACATAATTATGATCATGCGTACTCCCATCAGTCACCATCGCAGAATCAATCCTCGACTCCGGACGACATTACTGAATATCCTTCTCACCCTTTGACATGCATCAAGTCCAAGGAGGGTAGGGCGACAATTCAACATCTTGATAGACGAGTCATGGGCAACATCTCAGCTCACCAGACATCACGAAGACAGAAGTTGGGGTTACAGAGGGTTCTTGGATTCCTAACCCAGGGTCAGAGTACGAGGGAACTCATGACAATCCAGAATCGTCACGCAATTCACCGGGGAAAAAACCCCTAGAACGCCTATTCTGGACTGTATCTGTTGTATTGCAGATGCTTCGCAGTCAGTGACACGTCTCGACCCAAGGACTTAAAAGGAAAGAGGGCGATTCCTGTAAAAAAAAGGGAAATTTTAGAAGTCACAGGTATCATAAAGCTTCCTGTTGGGTCATATTCACCATGCATGCGTAGACCTGCATTTTGATTCTATCTTTACATACCGCATCCAGGACAGCAGATTTAAATGCTGTTATCAAGGGTCAGGGTACGAGGATACTCAATTCAGTTCTGCATAGTCACAAGACTCACTCATAACCCATTACAAAGCCTATCCTGGAAATTGCTGCAGATCGTTTAATCTCAAGACTGGAAGAAAAAGTGCAATGATTGGTCGAAGGATTAACAAACTATCTATAGCGCTATATCTTCTCCTTGGCCCTTCTCATTATGCGATAGGTAGAACTGGGATTTTTTCTGCAGGATAATTCTTCCCACAGCTGGAGACACGAGTGAGGAAAAACAATCACCACTACCTCATGTCCCAGTTTATCGAGGGAGGAATCCAGAGTGAGAAAATAACCCAGACGTAACAAGATTCTATATATTGGCCACCTATGACATGCATCCACAGAAAGACAAGTTCAACGGTTTGTTCAGAACTCTGATTTACAACTTGGCAGCCATCGTACATGAGACATTCTTTAGGAAGCCCATTAAATGTATCATCCCCCCAACTGTACATCCGCAAGGATCTTTGGCCTCCTCTGCTGAAATAGATTCTTGCCCTGAATTTACTTCCCCAGCGTTTGCATGTGAGCCGTAATTCATGCTCACGTGAAGATGCTCATCGATTGTCATTCATCGGCAGCTTGCGCCCGCAGTCTCCCACTTATCGCGTCTTTCTAACAAAGTTATTATGCATCGTGTTCGCAGGGCTTCCACTTCCATGGTCCTTTACGGCAGTACACGACCCACCACGACCCACGGGAACTTCAGAAAGAAGGACCTACAGCATATCACGTGTCGAGTGTGGACATGTTCACATTTTGTCACATCGGTCCTATCATAATCTAAGCGACCAATATACTACAGAAATGGTATGCTAGGGAGCAAGCATATTCTGTGCGTTCAAACTAGAAAAAACACGTGGCCTGCAGGGAGATGAGCGTCTGAATTTACATTACACAATGTGGCTGCTATCTTGTGGTCATCACTGGTCCCGCCTTCAAGAAATTGGCACATGAATTACCCTCGGTGAAATGTTATATAAAGAACACATGCACGCCTTGTCTAACTACTTCATCCCCTGTACTCCAAGTCTCCCTGCAACGTCTATGAGTTGCATCCTAGCAACTTCCCTATCATCCAACTTGAACCCTTTGTGCTGGACGTTCCTCCTCCTTTTGAGTGAGAGTCCATAGGGTGTACTTTGGTTGTAGGGAACAAACCGGTGGAGATACGGTGTTTCACTCTGTAGCGGAGGGTGTGCTTGCCACGAGTCCCTCTTAGCTTCAAGGAATCTCCTGCTCTACCGGTCGTTGCACGACGCGATTCAAACTACAACTGTCAGGCTCAGCTCGTGTCCTACGGGAGAGTGAAGATGTCAGTATTCGTGCACCTGGAGTCCCGCAGACTGGGGTATAACCCGTTTGTGTCCAAGTCATTGTGGGAAGGTTTATAGAAGAATACTCACCAATGTAAACCTCCACCGTCTTGGACTCGACGGATATATTTCGGTCTTATTCCGTCGGAGTTCCGGGAGCACGATACATCGCTCGTTCATCCCTTGGGCACGACCACCCGGCAATTGATCGGCAGGGACGGAGCGGAAGAGGCTAGACGGTCCATCAAGCGTCGGAGGAACAGTATTGGATGTCTGTTCAATAGGGAAAACAGACGATCCAGCCTCAGAAACGAGACGCCTGAGGTGCCGCTTGCGTGCTCGGTTTGGAGGTGGGGCATCGTGATTGACTTGCCAGTAGCCACCTTGTCCTGGATCGGATATCGAGCGTTCGGTATTTATAAAACGTGTCTTTTTTGATAAATTTTGCAAAAGTGTTCGCTATCATTGAATGAGTTAGCAGCACGTAAGTGATGAACGATTGAGGTTTTGAAAAAAAAAAAAAAAAAAAAAAAAAAAAAAAAAAGCGATGACAAATGCACGGTATTGAAATTAACCATTGTTACCCGGGAGGATGGCTGTTCCAGAGTTATATATATACGACATAGAGGGATTGGGATGAATCAAAATTAAAACTAATCAGACTCACCTCCCATGATTTGACACCCTTCTCTTCTTCTTGTTCGTAGTGCCGGAACCGACGCTTCAGTGTCAGACGTAGTTCCGAAAGTGTAAGCTTTTGATTGGGGGAACCGAGGATCGCACACTCTATGATAACAGGCATCGAGTGCTGTGGAGGTTGTCCGAGTTCGCAGTCGAGGGTGTTGAGCCCAAGGCTCTCCCGCTGCTGCAAAATAGAGGCTGGATGGTTGGGAGTGGATCAAATGAACTTGATACGAGTCAATGAGGAATGTGACTAACCATCCTCCAAACAAAGTGCGTCGAATTGTTGTTGATGATGTGGTAAGGGATAGTACTCTCGGTTGGGTAACATACCACTCGATAGCCCTTTGGGCAGCTCACCTAGTCTTGGGTGTGGTGACCTGCGTCTGGCGATATATGGGTGCCGTTCGTGCGTGTAATCAATAGGTGGCCGCTCAAAGGACGAATGGGCAGGGAGGTGGGCGGATCTTGAGGCTCCATGAAGAGATATATCACTAGAGATGCCTCTAGGAGACTTCTTCCGCGAGACAGGATACGGGGATACGGATGATAAAGTGCCATTGAGTAAGTCTGCAGGTGGATTCGATAAGGCAGGAAGACCCCGACCGACGTGTCCAAGCAATGGTGCTGCACAAGGACCTTCCACACTCGATTGCTGCCGGCGGGCAGCCGAACCCCCGTCTTGTTCAGTAGCGTTCGATGTGCACAACGACCCGGGGCTGATGACGCCTTTACTGGGAAGTACGGGATGAAGGTCCACCACTGGCATAAGGTAATTAGTTGGTAGAGAAGGACAATGTCTGGCTTGGGTGCGGCCAGAGAAAGAAGAAATGGAGGAAGCATCATAGGCTGAACGTTGGTGGAGCTCCACAGGGTGGAAGACCGGATATGCCAAGTGGTGAGTGACAGACGGTCGAGTGAAATTGTCAATCAAGCTCGAGAGTGGAAGGAGCTGTTCTCGAGAGTGGGACCTAGCATTGGAGTGGGTGTATGAATCCGTCACTTGCTGCGCGGATGTAGATGGGTCGTTGCTGAAGGGCATGGATGTAGTCATAGATATCTGGTACGATGGGTTGCGTCTGCTGTTCAGTACTGGAGGGAGAATTCTGATGAGACAGAGCTCAGTGAAGCGTGAATAAATAGTATTTTCGAACTGCAGTGCGCAATGTATTACCATAACGGCACATACCAATTTTTCAGGTGGCTGGTTTATCGGGGAAGAAGCAGTGGCAGCTGGAATGTGCGAGGCTCTGTGGGTCTTTGCGCCGGTCGATACAAAATGCTTACAAAGAACCGAGGTTTTCACGGTCAAACCTGCTTCGAGCAATGAGGTGAAGAGGGGTGAGGGAACAACGTGTTATTTAGTCATCCTATCAAAGCGCTGTAAGAGTGCGGTCACATTGGCAAGCAAACGAGCACGATCACAACCTTGGTATACATCAACTTGGGCTGTGAATTGCGGCCTGAAGAAGGTTTCCAAACAGTGAGCAAATGCTGCAAGTGGAACGTTGGGGGAAATAGGTCATGTGCAGCAGTTGGGCGTGGCGACATGTTTATGCTTCTCTTGACCACCGCAAACGCTCAGAGCCGCAAACCCTATCAAGTTCTTTCGCATTGAATGTGTGTGAATACTAGTAGTTGTCACGCCAAATAGACCCCACGCAGCCCGGGCTCCACAGTGACTGTGCAGCATTGCCACAGGGGGGATCAACACTCAGCAAGGCACTCAGGCCGGCAAAAGATAAACAAAACAATGATTAATCTTAGAGGGTGATTCTTGAATGCAGCAACGTTGGAACATCCACATTTCGGGCTGGCCAACGGGTCTTGCTGAGCGCTCACGCTGCTATGTTCCCCTGGAATTTAAGGCCGTGCTGGTCCCTCTTTATGAAAGGGATCATCACCACGCAGCAAAGGGTAGGCTCGGTAGCAATATTGTCATTGGGCGTAACGGGTTGGATCCGGAAAACAAGGACGCCACAAAGAGGGAAGGTGGGGGGGAGTCAACAATCAGTATCGGATCATATGCGATCAACGTCCGGAACGAGCTCCATCACCGGTCCTAAATGAAACTTCTCTTCGTCGCTTCAATGAAATTTTTCGCCATTTTTCAGGACATTCCTATACTCACCGCATGTCGAGCCTTAATGGTTGAGTATCTTACTTGCTCATGAACAATGTCCACCATTTACACGCCTTCCAAGGTGATGTACTTAATATCACGCTCACATGCACTCTGCCCCGCGGACGCGATATTAACAGAAATCCACAAACAATTCATAGTCCGATGCCGTTGTTTACCTGACTATCGGTAGCGTCGGACTCGGTGGACTAAGGGTATTATGAAGAACTAAACTCAAGAGAAATGATACTCAATTTGACTGGAAGCAGAACCGTTCTCTCTCACGCTCCTCGGGATAATGGACAAATATATTATCAGCCCTGGAGTCACCTCCAGGTAAAAAAACTTCATAAGGCGATGAGCTGTTGTGTAAAAGTAATCAGAATAGTGGGTCTATGCTACACGTGTTGAGTAAATCTTTCACAATCCTGAGCGTCCTACCAATCCCAGGTCAGACGGTATCAACACTTTCCCTCTGGCCTAGTGACACGCGTGAAACACAGTGGGGGTTCTCATATCCCCCTATGGTCAGGGGCACGCGTCTGTACAATGCCAGGAACGATTTCAATACGGCAGCGCCGTAATGTGCACACCTAAAGCATATGTATTGCCTTGCAGCTCAAGCTTCTTTGCGATGGCGCAATGGCTAAGACAATTTTGGCCTATGACAGCGAAGAAGCCGATAGGTTCAGCCAATACACTCATCTAATGAAACCATTTTGGGCAACACGTGGTTTTCGCACGCACGCACGCAATGTTTACAGGCACATAACTTGATGTATTGAAAGCGGTACAGATACATTCTAAGGATACATACGGTAACTTCTGAAATTCAACCTTTGCACCCTCAAAAGTCATTGTGCTTGAACCCTATCCTCCCATGATCAACATCCCAAACCGAATAATAGTGCTTTAATAAAGAACCACCGATAATACCACCTGCAATGTCCATACTGTTGATCAAGGTTTGGCAAAGACTTGGATTATCAAGGAAGGGCCCGACACTAAGCTCCTTCGACGGTATGGTAAGGTTGAATGGTTTTTTCATTGTTGACTGAAATGTGAAAGTGATTTCAGCCGGAATACTAGGTATCTTGACGCAAGGCATGCCGAAAGCCCCACTTGGTCCGATTGGCTGGATCTCCGGAGAAATGAGGGCATTCATTGCCTACATGACACATGTCATCAACATTGTTCTCTGCATCAGATATACAGGAGGTAACTCACTGTTGCCAGTTCGTGAGACATGACAATGTTGCTCGTACCGGAGTCAAAGACCATTGGCTGCCGTGAAAAAAGAGTTTCTTTCAAGGGGTGGCCATTCACCATCATATTAGACGGCGAAAGCGACCATGAATCACGCTTATGTTTTGATTTCACAGTCGGTGCCCAAAATAACTCAGATCCGTGTAGTCTGGATTCATTCATGCCGCCAAGGGTAAGTTCAGCATTGCCAATATGACGAGGTGTCAAGTATAAGCTGAATAACGCTGAAAAAACATCCGTCAAATGAATTTGAAATCTACTTTGGCAGTGCTTACCTGGAAGACCATGATGTCGTAAGGCGGTATAGATACTAGAATCTGGTTCAAACCCTAGACCTGTAGTGGTAAATTTAGTACATGGCGCTCACTTGTTGTGACGCGAGGACTGACCGACAATGCCGTCGAATGGATTGTTGGTCTAAAAAAATAAAAATAAACGACTTGAGAAGAGAAACACTCAACGTCATCACTCACAAAACCGACAGTCTGATCTGTTATAAGATAGAAAATAGTATCTGGAACCGGAATGCCTAGCAGCATCATTGTGTCTACAACTTTCAATACCTTCACTGATTCAGAATCCTGAGAAATTTTTATGTTATAAAAAAAAGCAGTAAGGACGATGGAGATGAACGAACGCCTTAAATCACATTCAGTCAATACAATTAACTTCCATCAGAATATGGGCACCTACTAGGTTTAACACCACTTCCAGTGATGAAATTCAGTGTTTCTGTTTGGTTTGTGCTCATGAATGTGGAACTGGAGGTGTAGTCGAACTGTTGCTGATTGAGACATGGTAGTCCACACATGATTCCGGGGACTTCGATGTCAAAAGACCCCGTGTCAAAGACTACTTCGAATGTTTGAGGGGGGGTGCCAAAGCCTATCTTTCCGAACCATCTATAGTTTCATTTGTATTAGTACAATCACACGACTCAGCAGCGCCGATGAACGCACTGGAGGTCTGTTCCTTGAAAAGCATTTTGCAAGGGCTCACTGACGGCCTTGGAACGGTTGATAGGAGTATGTTTGTGGGGTGGTCCTTTTGCGTGTTTGTACGTTCGCTGAGTAAGATGGAGAGTTTGAGGAATAGAAGCACCCAGGACGGTTGAGGCAAGTAAAGCTTGTGTTGAAAGTTGGGAAAACATGGTGAGTGTTCTTACACAAATTTCTGTCGAATTTTATAGAATTCAGGGATGCAGCGATCTAGACTACATGACTTCCGAATCATCATCTTATGTACCGAAACAAGGCTCGAGACCAAGTTGCGGAATCGTCGGAGTTTTAAACCTTCCCAGACTCTGCCGTACTTCTCCGCGAAGCAAAGCCGCCTATGTACGTCTACAACCGCCCACAAAGGACCCTCTCCTTATTGGCAAGGTACGCATCGAGGACGTCTTGGTCCAACGTTGAGTACGATGGCCACTGGGCCAGTATATATGAATGCCACCCCACATCACTCTAAGGTCAGAGTGTCTCTAGCCCTCTCCTCGCCGCTGTTTATTGCTGGTCAAGACGTCACCGGCAAGATGGAGATGGAGTGCAGGGCAGACATAGAAGTCGGTATGGGGCTCATAATGGTTGAGCTATTTGCAATACAAGGTATGTGTATATATTTTATTTGAAAAAAATTCCGTGTATTAATCTAATGTCTACCAGAGCTCAACTCTCGCGATCATTCGGCTAGTTCGACATTCATTCATACACGCCGTTTGTTTCAAGGACCTGGTCTTCCACCATCTAATGCTGTGGAGCCCCATTCCAGACCTAATGAACCTCCCTTTCCGCCAGGTTATTTCCCAGCACGGCGCGGCACCACTTCCTTCTTCTTCCGGTTTCCTCTCCCTCTGTCCTCACCCTCCTCGATTTCGTTTGCGTCTGGCCTGGCAAAGCTCCGTTATGAAGTTCGAGCCAGCGTTGGTGTTTCCCATAGAGGCGAGAAGCGTGTCGTTACAGACGTCGCTGAGACCGAGATTGTGCAGTGTGAAGACATGGATGGGGCAACCGCCGAGCACGTCGTCGTGGGGGACAATGGCAAAGTGTATGTACACGGTCGCGTCCCCGGTGGCAGGATTGTTTCTGGTCAACAAGCTTGCTTGGAGTTACTTGTCAAGAATCATTCGTCGAAGAAGGTCAGGTCATCAACAATTGCTTCCTCTCTCTCCTGTACTTACTCAACTTACTCACTTTATATTATAGACCACCGGTCTTACGCTCACTCTCACTCGCGTACTTCATCTACACAACGCCGCTACAACTTCTCAAACGCCTTTACAGTTCTCTGATATACTTTGTTCACAGACCTTCCGTGGAAATGAGTACTGCGTTCAACCGGGTGCAGAAGGTGTTGCCAATCTTGTCTTCGATGTTCCCAAGGCAGCCCGTGTTGTCAAGGGTGGGATTCGTGAAAATGCCGATGATGGTGAAGGTGGACGACGACGCACGGAGCCGTTATTCGAGTTGCAGTGCATCTTAAGTGTTAAAATTGGGATGGGAATTGGACAGTATGTAACCATTCTACCCGTCTCTCAGCATTTCTTAATCGGGAGTAATCTTACAGTAAGGATGTAGTGTTTGAGATGCAGGTGCAACTTAACCATCCAGCTACAGTTCCAGATCCTATCTCAGCCTCGGAACCATATGCATCTCCAAAATCGGGACCGTATCCAGCTGCACCGGATGCAGTTTATGGTCACCAAAGTCCCCGCGCGATGTCTCCCCTCTTTCACCTTCCAAATCCATTTGTCACCCACTCACCAGGACCAGATTCTATTGCTTCATCTCCCCAGTATCCTTATTCTTCTCCTCCAATTCCCTCTTCATCTGCTTCTCCTCAACAATATCATCATCCCCCGCCATCTATCCCTCCATATGCACTCCCGTCTCCGCATCGACATCTATGGTCTCCACCGCCTCCTGTCATATCACCCTTACCCTATTACTTCCCTAATTCACAGAATGCTTACTTCTTTCCTCCTCCACCTGTGACACTATTGCCATTCGCATACCCAGCCAGGCCCAGCAGCGCTGGTGTTAGACAGTTGCACAACACTTCCCCGGCTATGGGTCTTCCAGGCGTAGATACTACGCCTGTGTATCCTGGGTTCGATCAACGCCAGCAGAAAACTGAAGATGTCTTGACTGAAACGCATTCCCATTCCAATCCTGAGGCAGATGTGCCTGTCCATTCAGGAGAGGAAGAGGGCAAAGGTGCTCGTGCGTCAAGAATCTCCCATCATTTGCGGACATCTACGCGCGCCAGATCCATGTCACCCACATCGCATCGATTTCCCACTCCATCATCTAAACTTCCGCTGACCGCTATGGCGTTGCATGCGACAAGTCCACGACATCGTGATGGTCCACCTGTATTGTCTCCATGCCCAATACTATCTCCTCGGAATTCTTTCTCTGCTAATGCAGCTGTTAGCAGCACTGTTCGGGACACATACGGAACTGCACCAAGCGAGAGAGTGGATCTGTTGGAGAGACTGGTTGGTCTTGGACCCGGAGAGGAAGGAAAGAGTGTTGAGGATGTATTAAATGATCTTGAAAGAGTAAAGGAGATGGAGATGGACAAGACTTTGCCAAAACCTCCCATCCCTAGCGGCAAGGTAGAAGTGGTTAAAAAGTTGACAAACGTTCCAAAGGCAAGTGAGGTGTTCGGACTGCGGGCGCCTGTAGGAGGGTTCGAGAAGATGGAGGACACCCCCAAGAAGTCGGTTTTGAGACCCAGCCCTATGGCTCGGCGTATCAGCTCTCATGAAGTGGATCGCGAACAATTAGGCCGAAGTCGTGGGGAGCGAGGCGTGAGTATAGAACCTCTAAGATCAAGCTCTAAGCAGCTCTCCAACGGGCTGGACGCGCTCGAAAAGCGACTTCTGCTGGAGGTCGGAACCCGCAAACCTGAAACATCTAGTCGTCCAACTCTATTCGACTTGGGAATTGCTGCACCTGCGCCTGCCGAACTAAATACCGGAGAGTCGGAGATCTCGAGCCTAGCACTGGCGTCGAATGGATCCCCCGACCCCAACCGAGACAAGGCTGGCCAGAGAGCATCTTCAACGTCTATGCCTGCACATCTCCCTCCAATTTCACGTACTTGTAGCGAGGAGAAAGTCAAGGTGGAAAGATCAGTGCGAGCAGTTGCCGATGAAAAAGACCGGTTATTTTCGACGAGGAAGGAACGTGTGAGAGAGGGAAAGAGCAAGGAACAAGAAGTAGTCAAGCTGAGAAAGGCTGCCAAGGGTAGAGTCGCTGACTGGCTAGGAGGTATCGCTGCTCCATCCGACCCTAACGAAGAGGTTGAACATGGTCCTATTTCACGACCATTAAGAGGGACTGATATCACAGACAAGATTTCCTTGGGTTGGAGATCATCAAGTGATAAGACATTGGTTTCCGTACCTTCTATGCCATCTACTCCTCTCCTCATACCTGTGGATGTGCCTCCCAATGAGATGAAGTCCAATATATCTCCCTTGTCGGCCAGGCCATCTAGTCCACTTGTGGAACACAGGTCTAAGCCAAACGTTTCATATGACAACTTGCCTGCACTGGATTCCCCAATTATGTCAGCTGCTTCTGTGCCACCCAAGGTTGCTTCCTCAAACTCTCCTCGTCTCCGCAAGCTGGTTCCACCTTTAGATGATACAATATCAGAAGGAAACCAGTTCTTGTCTACCCCCGCAATAATACCTGGAAAAGTGGCTGGTCATTCAGCGAAATTACAACTACCCCAAGACATACCTGAGACAAAGTATGATGTACGTTCAGCGCGGGGGGGCAGGGGTGGAATTACGACTTCTGTTGCTGCATTATGGACCTCTCTGGCACAAGAGGGAAAGGAAGATCATGTCAAGCCTGCAACTAAACCAGTTACTAGAAAGCTGGTAACACGCCCCGAGTTTCTAGATGTTGGCAAGCCGAAACCTATCCCAACATTCAGTGGAACTCCCCCAGATCCTATAAGGCGACAAAGCGACAACACTTCAACCCCTGTATCGTCAACGACGCAGTCTCCCCAACCTCGCAATTGTGTGAAATCAGCGTCAGTCCCTGCATCTGTTGTTCCTTCGCACGCAAAACCTTACCTGTCAAGTACCGCTTCTCTTGCCCGTCCCCCTACAAGTTTGTCGAAGCCGAAGCCACCGATGCTGAGCTCGACTCTCAGCGAATCCGTTTCCGAAGATAAGTCCAACGATACATCTCCCCCTGCTCTTCCACGAGACATGGCTTTTGGGAAAGCTCGGCTCAAGGACTTGATAAAGAAATACCAAGAGGCCGCCTCGTGAGCAGTGAACGTTTTTCATGACATTTTTTCCTGCATTTGTTCTCTCATCATCTCTTATACTTATATCTCAGTGTGACGTTTCTCCAAGTCTCTTGTCCTACCACGTGCCACAATATTTCGCACGGCTATCCGTGACCTGTTCATTATCATGACCTTTACGACTCACGATCTTTGGTACTTTTGGGCTTAAAAAGCCATACACATGTTATAACATTGCCTTTCTAGCTGTCTACAATGTCATGTATCAGTTAAATACATTATCAAGGACAAGAACACTTAACTTGAATGGACAAGAAGAGCACAGGCATACAGATGTAAGGAACAGCGATGCACAAACGGACACTGGTATAGGCGTATTCAGATTTCATCAAGGGCTTCGACGATTCAAACGGTGGTAAAAATGCTATCAGGATTGCACACCCTGATGGGAGCCATGATTCCCCTGAACACTACACGTTTCAAAAATGAACAACAGCTAACGTCTTGTGGTAATGGGAACCCACCGATTACGGGAAATGCAGAACACATTGGCGGTACCATTAACAAGTAATTTGTCAGGTCATAGATCTATCATCATATACTTTGTACACCTACCAATGCGGCGCGTCGAAAAGACCTTTGGAGGGTACGTATACAGTGGCACTTCCCAACATATTTAAGCGTCGAAATCCACTATAATTTGGTGACTCACTAATTAAAGAACAGGCCTTCTCACATCAGAAACATTTGCCTATATGGCCTTAAAGAGATAGAAAAATATCCAAACTCTAAAAAACTTAGTAAAATAAGAGTACCCTAGAACTCCAGACTGATTGGTTCGCTGTAGTGAAGAGAAACAAGATGTCAATTGCTGTGGAGGTTGTCATAGTGCATTTTCGACCTCCAAACGAGAGGCGTACCTTGCGGGAATAATCCACCGTCTACCATGTGATGATCAGAGCAATACTGCGAGGGCGAGTAGAGATATAACGGTGTAGTTATTGTATGTAAAGCATCGTTTAGATATGATCCCCGAGATGTTGCTGAAATGAGCTGTATCGATAAATTCCGACCCGAACAAGATAGTGTGATGGCTGATGTGTCGGTAAAAATACATTAAACAGAAGATCCGCTTACTCAACGAGTGTCTCCTTTACATAAGTGATTATGCATTGGATCGTGCGAAATGATGATGATCGTAGAATTACCAGCGAGGCGTCTTGTCGAACATATTGCAGCTATGGGTGCTAATTTATTAGCAAATTATTGTAACCAGCAAAATAGCTCGTACAAAATCACAATCCTTGAAAGTGTGCCTCAACAGCTGAACATGTCCAAGCTGCACACGCATTGTCCCAGCGGATACAGCTTGAAGAGTGAGGGTGATTATCCTGCCACCTTTTTGCAGAATATGTCAATGGTGTGCGGAACCTGTCCAAAAAGATATAACACGCACAGACAGTATCTGTTTGTCTGAACCTTTGGCAAAGTGATAAATGGATGGTTCAGGAAGATTGGAGGCGAAATAGCGGCATAAAAGCATAACAGATTTTATCTTGGCACTGTAGAAGTGACGAATGGCATGTGGCTGTCCTTAGTCGCACAACTCTTATTAAATGACAGCACCTACAGAGTGAAATTTATGAGAGACATCACTAACAGCCCAAGAAACATCTCCATTGAAATATGTACAAGGTGTATCTCCAGCCATGGTCTGAACGCGCGGACGCGTGCCAAGTCTAGTCGTTTCAGGTTCTAGGACAAGAATAGTTAGCGATGAACACCCAATCAAATAGAAAAGCAAGAATATGACCAACCTCACATCATACAAGAGGGTAGAGTGAGGATCCACTATTATAGTCTTCCTTTTTTAAGGAAATAAATGCAGAGACTTCATCATAAGACTACTCACCTGATATCAAGAGGAATGCATTAGTTTGAAGTACAATGCACCTGTCACTGGACTAACTCACTGAGAAAAGAATAAAGTAAATTTACAAGCTTCAAATAGCATCTCCAAGTAATCTAACGTTTAAGGACACATCTCGTGAATAGAAACGTTTCTTATAAGTATTCACAATTACGCACTTTTCACCAATCCCAAAGCCATAGAATGCACTGAGAGTATCAAAAGTGATAAATGTGAGCGTACCACTTGTTGAAATGCCAAACACCTGATCAATAAACAAGGTGCTATATATGTGATGAGTGAGATAATTGAGAGAATCCGACAGTCCTAGAAAACATCGGCCCTATGATATCAACGAATACCCTTCGTCCAGCCAGTGGCACTGGAGAAACCATAAAATTTAGGAAAGCGACTTCGAAAGCGACTTCGCCATTTGAGGGTTGTCTAGTGTCCATTGTCTCATAGCCTGGGTGCAAAAATATGTCTTAAGAAGCTGGTAAACAGTAATTTTGATCTTCCGCACCTGTTGAGCGGAGTCTGAAGGTGCCAAGAAGACTAAGACTTTGAGACTTTCGATTGTTTCGCAGTACTTCATCAATACATCAAAGGTAACACTTTCAAGAAATTTACTGGAAATTGGCCTTGTGAAACCGGGACGATATTGTAATTTTCGGAGTTTGTTGACAGCACAAGGGTACTTATCATCAAACCAGAGCTTCCCAAGGACTTGATGTTTCTACAGGTCGGAATGTGAAACCCACAGTTATAACATCCGTCTCCCCAAACCCTCAGCAGCCCGAAGTATCATCTACGAAGACATATCACTGTAGACCGATCAAGGTTTTTCTGTTCCGACTTGTGCCAGTTGACAGAATTCGATTATTTGCAGTGGTCATCGGTGATGAAATGGTTTCAACCTTTTGAGACACGATTTTCCCCTATGATCTTTATTTTAACAATAGGGAGTATGATATAATTTTACTATACAGTCAAAGTTTATCAAACTGAAAATACATGGAACGTGAGTTTGGACTCTTTGATCGTCTCGCTTCCTTTGTAGAACCTGTTGCTTTTTTTGCATCATGACACAGCTCCAAGAGATATCTTAACTGTCCTCATGATGTCTTCGGTTCAGGTACAATCAGACCGATCAGTTCAGATGGAATCTCAGTCCGCTGGAATGCATTTTTTTGTCTGATTTGGCCGACTTGCGATTGTGTTGGAGTTGAGAAAAAACGTATGTATGATCAAGGGTGTTGCCATCGCCCGGTGCCGTCACTCTGATATTGCAAAATGTCACAATACTTAACGGATGTTATAATTCAGAAGCACAGTCGATCCGAGCTATGCTGATCATTTCAAATGAAATCTGAGCCGGGCTATGCTACATCAAAGCTCTGCGCAGTACTACCCACGCTGTCAAGATTCACACGACATTATGGCACATCTCCTGATCATGAAGCTGTTCTCTAGTGCGGGGGGCTCGTATCAAGGTTATAATACCGTGAGGTTGCTGATATTGCATGGTATAAGTGCACAGCTTTTGTGACCGGAAAGTGCGATCGTTTCTCTAATATTCCACCTGCTAGGCTATGTTGGTCATGTATATGTTTGGTTACAGAATCTAGTTCTCATCAGAAGCCACTAGCTTTATCTAATTTCAAATAATCACTTTATGATTATCTTACTCAACTTCATGTCATCGGATCTCATTTCAAGGTCTGCCCTGTGTATATATTTCAGTCACCATCGCTCTCTGCTATTCCCTTTGAACCATAATTCCAAGACCTCCCATGACTGCACGCAGAAATCGCTTTGAAGACGACGTATGTTCACCATACAATAATATAAAGTGTCTCCTGATACATACGACTTTCTCGCTTAGGACGAATACCATCTCCCACCAGGAATGATACGCGTCGGGTATGATGAGAGGACAGAAAGATACACGTTTCGTCATGAGATGAGTTGTGGTTAGGAGAACCAGGTTCTTTCTATGGTGGAGTGATGAAATGGGCAGGGAAGGCACCAAATGCCTGTTCTACAAGTGACGACGACGATAACGACGACATTGATTCAGTCACTTGTGAATCAAATAGTGACAGCAGTATGTCGTTGTTGTACAACTCAGGAGCACCTGGTATTGAAGTTCACTCCGCAGGTCTCTTGAAACGCTCCGTCTACGACGAAGTCAGGGCACTTCCTTGGTCGAAAGAGAAACAGAACGAGTGGGGAGTTCCAGTCGCTTCCATTTCCGAAACGGATCCAAGGCCGCCTAATACGGCCCTGGGACGGAGCGGAACGCAACTGAAGAAAGTGACAAAAGTTGCAAAGTCGACAGTCATCGGAACTGGGGTAACTCGACGATAGACAAGAAAGAACACATCCCCAAGAGATGATAACAACAGGAAAACGCATCAAAAAGAGAACTTCGATAACAAAGAATCTAGGCGAGGCAGGGACAATCCCGCAGACAAAGATGATCTGGCCAGTCTATCTGCGGATTGATCAGTATTAATTTCCGTATACAAGGAGTTGTACATGTATATTCTCTCTTGTTTTTGATGTTGCCTTTCCTGTACCTTTGTGATTTTAAACCAAATACAATAAATTCTAAAGCTTTCCCTCAGACTGAATGTAACATTTTATATATTCTTGAATTGATTTATGAATTGGCGCCCAGCTCAAGTCCATCTCCGACACTTTCATGCCCGAATCACAGGGTGTACTATCTAGGCCCTCTGTCCCCAGTCGACCAATGGCCTCTCTATTCGGAAGCCTTATTGCAGATCTTCTCATTCTCATCTTCAAGTATGGTCACGAAGGTCATAACGTAGCTTTCTCACGTATTGTCAGCAGCATTTGTAGGCATTGGAGACATGTGGCACTGGATCTGCCATCCCTGTGGTCACCCATCCCGTTCCATTTCCCCAAGGAATATACTAGTACGGTCAAAACTGCAAGTCTTTACCTCCAGAGGACGAAATCTTTCCCTATGGAATTGACTGTGGTCGTGGACAAGATTTTTGTAGCAGCCGAGCCGTCGCGAGTTGTCGAAGAGCAGATTATTGAAGAACAGATCATCCCCCACATCTGGCATTGTAGAACGCTATCGATACAGGGGTCTAGTGACCACTTACTCTCGCATATTTTACGAATTGCTTCTAAGCCAACACCCATGCTGGAAACATTAGAGCTTGTCGGTACTGAAGGAAAAAAAGTGGAAGACAGGGTATTAGAATCTTGGAAAATGCGCTCACAGATGGCCTTGTTCGACACTCGTACGCTCCGCACCCTCCGTGTCTATACGATACCATTCGATTGGACCGAACCCTCATTACTTTTTCGACTAGATCTCGTCACAAACTTTACTTTGCATTGGGACTTCCATGATCCTCCTTTTGGAAGGATGGTCCACCACAGGTTAAATGACCTGGTCGTGGCCATGCCAACGTTAAAGCTTCTGCAGCTTTCTTGTACTTATCTTGCAGAACTTTCCCGACCACTATCATTCAAGAAATTACCCTCGACTCTCGATACTCTTGCTTTGAAAAACATTCCAGTAACTTGCAACATGGAATCTGATGGCTCAAGCCAGCTTATTTTCCCAAGTCTCCAGAAACTGCACCTTGTTAATGATTTCCCGATGATGGTAGTCAACTCCAATTTCTTCACTCAATTGAGCCTCCAGCCATCCCTTAAGGAGTTATATATGGCTGGTGTCGAGTTTTTATCCGGGGCGGTCGGAATCACGGGTCCAATCCAGCTTTCTCACTTGACTCATTTAAAACTGGAGTACTGGGAAGCAAATTTCATTGATTCGTTTGTGAAAAATGTTTCGACCCCAGCCCTCATCTACGGAAATTTTACTGTCGCTACCCATCCTCTCCCGCCTCCTCTGGATTCATTCCCACCAGTGCGTATCATACCGAGGCTGTGGAGGTCATGCCCTCGATTGCAAGACATCGTATTAAGCTCTGGGTGCACATTGGACCGGACTTGCGATTTGCTTAGCGCCTTAAAGATCCTGAGGGATGTCAAACGCTTGGATTTACAGGGCCGTATATATCAAGGGTGGGACGATGAGCTCCTTATTGCATTAGGCACACCCCCGTGGGTATGTCCGTCCCTCGAAGAGATCTCACTCTCCGGTTTGGCACTCCCCACACAGGGGGCATTAGAATTCTTCATATCAGCGCGTCTGGATGGGTGTAAAGCAGGTCAATGCATGGCTATAAAAGTGGTGAAGATTAGAGGTTGTGGTAAATTGACAAACACCCTGACTTTGGAAGGGATGGTTCTAGAGGTTCGGCATTGGAAATGAGATTAATTGAGTGGGCTAAATACTTATTTAAAACTTGCAATCGATGTTGAGCGTGGGCGAGTAACCTCGTTACTATCAGGCATTCTAAGATATATTATTGACACATGATTCTAACTTAGTCTCCCTAATCAAGACCAATTCCGGCTGCGGGACTCAGAGTTTTTGGTTGCACCGGACCTGAACCACCAAATAATGATGACAGCATTTCTTGCAAGGGGTTAGCAGCTTGTCCGCGCGGCAAAGGTATACTGAAATAAAGATGTGCAAGCTCCGATAATGCCTGAAAATAGGCGAGAACCATGACTTGATGCCTCGATACGACACTATTTAAACGGAACGAACCTTGCGCATAGGGGGACTCGCCATTAACCCACCCCTTGATTGATAGGTACCACAGAGTCGTACCCACACCTCCCTTGCCACTTTGTTCCTGTCATTTTGGGAGTGTACGTATACAGCGGCACTTCCCAACTTATTTCATGGTCAAAATCCAGTATAATTTGGTGACTCACTAATTAAAGAACAAGCTCTCACTCCAGAAACATTTGCCTACATGACAAGGTGAACCACATAATGAACCGAATGTACCGAGCCGAGACCACATACTAGTGAGGAATGACTTATCACTGGCATGTGGGATTAACAATAAGGGTCGTTCGGTCAGTACTACTGAGTGAACCAGAGCTTGGTATTGTGGGCTTGACAGTATCCCCCCCTTAGTGGCTGAACCCATGAAGCCGGTAGGCAGTGTGAGGTTCGCAAGTACAGGTGGGGAATGGAGGAGATGGCTGTCTTGTAAGACGGAGGGGGGCCAGAGAAGGGCGGTGGAGGCCCCCTAGGCTGACTGGTGTTTTATTGTTTTGACAGCCTGTAGGACAAATAGTGATTGGCACGGGTAACCCCCGGGTATATTATATCTACCCGTACCCATACCTGTGAAAACCCATACCCGTAACACATGGGTACGGGTTTTCGTGGGTACGGGTATGGGCCAGGTTGGAAATCCTGACCCTGACCCTTACCCATGTTACCCTGACCCTTACCCGCGTTACCCTGACCCTTACCCACGTTACCCTGACCCTTACCCACGTTACCCTGACCCTTACCCATGCTACCCATACCCGCTACCTGTGTGGGTTTCCAATACCCATGCCAATCACTAAGGACAAAAGGGGCTCCATCGGGAGTCGGTGAGTCAGGTTGGCTGATTCTAAGGACTATGTGTGTGGTGTAGGTTGGTGACCCTTGCCTGAGTGGTTTTCGTCTAGACAGAATGTTTGGGCAGGGTCAACAGGTGGGATCGGCCAGGAAGATGGGCCGACTTGGGTTCAAGGCAGTTCAGGAAAAGGTTCAGGAGAGGGCAGAGTAGGATGGGGGAATAATGGGGAATGGGAAAAGAGGAACAAATTTTGGTAGAGACTGAAGGAGAAAACGGGTCAAAAGAAAAGGGAAAATTTGAAGGAAGGCATGCAGGAACCTTTAATCGGGTTCTAGAGGCCATGGGCCTGGCTTATCAGGGTAGGCAAGGTGGAATTCTGCTACAATCTCGGGAGCATTACTGAGTTTGGTTGCTAGTAACCAAGATGTTTCATCTTCAGTGCCTTCATAACCCATCCAATGGATAAGGTAGAGGAGAGGGCAAGGCCTGCATCTTTGGTCAGTTTTTGAGTCAAGGATTTCGGCTATTTCATACTCAATTTCTCCATTGATTTTGACAGGGGGAGGTAGAGGCTAAACTTGATTGGGTATGGTGTTGGGGGTAGAGGGTTCTAGCATTGAAACATGGAAGACTGGGTGTATTGCCCGTATAGAGTTGGGTAGACGGAGAGTATAGGAATGGGTGCCAACTCGAGCTATTACCTCCAAGGGGCCGAGATATTTCTCTGCCAGTTTCTTGAAGGGTTGAGTGGTACGGAAAAATTGAGCTTTAATGAACACTGAGGATCCAACCAGGAATTTGGGAGTGGTGAGTCTCCGGGAGTCTGCCGAGACTTGATATCTTGATTGAGCATTACTGATTTGTTCTTTCAGAGCTTTATGGAGTTGGTTTAGGTCTATGGCAAATTCACACACTCAAGAGGAGGCAAGATCACATTCGGGGTGTACGGTGAGGTTTGGGTGATATCCCTTGTTGGCAAAGAAGGGAGAGATACCCGTGGTAGCGTTTGGAGCGTTATTGTAAGTGAATTCAGCTAGTAGCAACAGTTAGGACCAGTTGTTGTCAGGGGACGACCCTCTCCGAGTCCTGACGACAAGTCCGAGGTCCTATCTCGGACTCCAC
>QLPI01024174.1:0-17995 GCA_003314275.1 Chroogomphus rutilus
TCTACCCCTGTTCCTTCTAACATTATCCGGTAGGTCCGGACAATTTCTCCCATTTCCCGTTCCGCATCCGACGTTTGCGCACCGTAGGGCACGTTTCCATCGTGGCTGGGGACCCAGCCAAATGACCTGCCCATGCGCGTTGGTCACAGATCCTTGCGCATGACAAAGAAAAAAAAAACATACTCTCTCCAATCTACCCCTGTTCCTTCTAACATTATCCGGTAGGTCCGGACAATCTCTCCCATTTCCCCTCCCGTCTCCGACGTCTCCACTTCGTATGGCACAGATGGGCTAGTATACGACAATGTCAACTCATCAGCTGTCAACACACAACGTTGTTGCTTACCCCGGACTGTTAACCGTGCTGCAACACCTAGAAACACGAGTCAAGCACATCTCCGGACTCACAATACAACTCACGTGTTGTTGAATTTCATCTGAGGTTTTCAGGAAAGAAACTAGATAGCTGAGAGGCAAGTGACAGAGACATGCATGTATTTATCACACCAGAGAGTGGTTCTGCAATAGAATGGCCTGCCACTCTAATAATAACCACAAAGTGAATGAATCTTCCTAACAGGCTCGTGTGAGATACATCTCCTGTGAAATTACCTTTCCTATATCTCGGTGTGTACTCTGGTTGGCTTCTCAGTTCACTTGGCCGAAAGCCAAGAGAACACGCGAATCAAAGTTCTCTGTGCTTCTCGATACTTCTGCATTGTGAATGGAAGCTAATGATGGAGAAGGTCGCTATCAACGAATCACCTCGAGCTGACTCTCCGGCTCTTGCCTCCAAGCGGCACATGACCACCAGTATTGATACGTCCAATCAGGGTGACGTATTCTAACAAAGACGCTACGTGGTATGGCGGCATTCTTCTTTAGCCCTACCTCTAAATTTCTGACGTGTAGAATAAGTCTTCGCTTCTCAAACCATCTGGGTTCGTTTGCCTCATGGTTCTGCGTGCCATGCCACCTCTTCAGGGACGAGGATTACCACAAGCAATGTGGTTCTTTGTGCCTCGGCTCCTTGCCTCGTGTCATAAGATATGAAGGAACGCTTCGACTCACACGGCGTGGTAGTGATTCTGACATGACATGACAGCATGTGACATGCAACAAGTCATTCAACAACATTCGACTCTCTGAACACGGACCAATTCTGCAATACTAAGCCATTTGCGATTTTCACCACTGACTTGGAACTAATTCTATGGTTAATATCTCCAAGGAAACTTAAAAAGTATTTCCTATAGGTGACACTGAATCAAAACATTTTAAGATCGGCTTCCAACGTCGACAGGAGACACTTTTACAAGTAACCCGCCCATTGACTCACGCTTTTGGACGACTCTCATTTTTGAGTGAGTAGCGGTAAACAATCCACGACCACTAGGAGCGCCTCCCCCGACGATTAGCTTGAGGTTGTTCCATTAAAGTGGCAGGGACTTCAGTACACCCAACGAGCGTAGCGTGTACGAAATCCCGCATACCCTCTGAGCAAATTTTGCAGAATTCCCTGTCTCAAAAGAATTAATCTATCTTCCTATATTGAAACAACCTCAACAATCTAATTTTAACTTTTCACAAATAGCGATCCCTAATGGAATATATTGAGGAACATCATACAAGTCCCCACTTATGATTCTCTTTTCCTTTCTTTTTGTTTTCTTTTTTCTTTAATTTCTACATATTTCACTGAGTTGAGACATACAAGATGTGCCAGTCCTTGTTATCCACCATCTTCTGGACATTCAAGTTGGGCTCTGCTGAGTTCTGCCAGTCACTGCTTAAGTAAGGGGGTCCTTAGTTCTTTCTCTTCTGGACCTCCCTACCAGGTAAACAGTTCACATGGATCTAGCTATATTAACCTTTATATATTTACTTCTAGACCTCCCTACCAGTTGTCTGATAGCTCTGTAGGTGAACTTGGAATTTGAGTCCCTAGGTTAGGCCCTGGGTAGGTAGGTGGGCTGGGTGGTGTCCCACTGTTAGCCTCCCAGCAGATGCTAGAATCAGTACCCAAGTAGGTTGTCATTACAACTCACCCAGAAAACCTCAAAGTAGCCACAAGATTGCCCTCACAACCTTTGTGAGCCTTGTACCAGCTTAAAAGAAATTAGGCCAGGCACAGTACCTCTGTCAGAGGAACCCTAGTAGTTATGTCACAATGTTAAGTCCACATGTCAGGCGCTTAGCTAGTACTTCCGAAAGGACTATCCGGGTTAGCGTGAAGGTCCGTAACAGGGCCGAGGACCGAAGATGGAAGTCGGACGGACTACGGATGGGGGTGGAGGTGCCGGGAACTTAGGGTCGGTCACGGAATGGTTCAATCCGGTCACTGAGGTATTCGAGGTCGAAGGGACTTGGCTTCAACTTATGTGTTGCACCCTCCTCGATCGTCTGTCCCTAATTTCGGAAAGGAGATGGGAATTTACCGGAAATGAATCGGAAACTAGGTGGTAGACTAAATCGATCTTTGTACTAGCGAACAGTCCAGTCGACTGGAAGACTATATACATGCGACTATCCTTGTACTATCTTTGCCGGTCATAAAACAAGGAGGAAGGGAGTACAAGGGGTCAATTTAAAAGAGAGAACAAGGGAGTGAGGTACGCGATGGTCCTGCACGTCGGTTATCTAGGTAACGGAACCTTGACTTTGGAGTCTTTGGAGGTTCGGAATCGCGGAACCTTGGAATGTATGTCGGACATCCGGGAATCGGTTATCCAGGCTTGGTCGGTTGGAAAGGTCTCGGAAACGATGTGGGTGGTTGTGGTGTTTAATGAGGGTTTGTTTGGCGGCATGGGCTATAACACACAACTGGGTCACACATGACACTACAGGTTGGGCCAGGTTGGAGGTGCTCTTGGCTTGACCTGCACCCATACCCAAGGTTTGCTTGTTGTTACATGACACATGATGACACCTGACTGTCAGGGTTTAGTGATTGGCAGGGGTATTGGAACCCTGCGTGGGTAGTGGGTACAGGTAGCACAGGTAAAGGTCAGGGTCAGGATTTCCAACCCAGCCCAAACCCATAACTGCAGGTGGGTTTTTGCAGGTACACTTATATAATTTGCAGGTATGCTTATATAAGCAAGGTTCAGCGCTAACCTCACTTATATAAGCAAGGTTCAGTGCTAACCTCACTTATATAAGTGAGGTTCAGTGCTAACCTTACTTATATAAGCGAATTTAGGGCCAGCACCCACCCCTCAAGCTGTATGCTGTCCAGCCTGTTGTTGTTATGTCTACTCACATCTGTGTAGGGAGATCCTAATATGTGTCCTGGAGTGAGTCGCTCTGTACACCTCTGATGCTTCCCTTTTCTTACTGTGTTGCAGATGAATGACTGTGTGGATGGCGATCAGTTCGCAGGTAAGCCATTTGACAGCAATCATCGGTTTGGTGATGCTCCACTCGACGGTGGCTTAGGCAATCAGTTCCCATAAGATTTCCATGGCGAACAGTCTGACAAAATTTCAGGTGAGACTGGGCAGCTTGCACCCTGGAGGCACCACAAAGTCAAGAAGCAGAAGCACCATCACCAGCTGACCCTCCTCGTTTCTCTCAATCCAACACTAAATGTCAGTCCTGAATCAACCCTCATATTGATACTGACCTACAACACCAACACACTCGACACCCAAATATCGACCTTATCCACTCCAGCATCATCTTACATCACCACCCCACTACACTCCACATCTTCTTCCCCACACATGACCACTACTGTACTCCTCTCCCCTCTGTCCCACACCATCGCTCAAGTCTGCAACCACTCTGTCCTGCCTGCCTTCTTTGGTCACCTCATCAAACCAATTAACATTCCATGGCAGATCTTGTACTGTATTGGCCATCGTAAGTTCACAATCCTTATGAAGCAATGTGCAGCTGTACATCTCGCTTGGGCTCGGGCTCAAGGGTGCAGGGCATGCGGTGATGAATAAGATGTTTTCACCTCAGTTTTTTAAGGAAAGTATTGCATATGTGAGTATTTTCTTGGCTTGACTTACCTGGGCTTGAGGTGTGCTGATCATGATATATAAGTTCCATACATGCATCTCATATGCATGCACGTACGGTGTATACGGTGCATACAGCATGTGTGGTGCATTGTTAAATCCGCGTGTTGGCGCTTAGCTAGGGACTTCCGGCGGGGTTTTGGAGGGTTCCAAGAGGGTTCTGAAGGAGGAGTTTGTGTTCCAAGGGTGGGGGTGAGGATCGGAATCGGGATCAGAATTGGAGCAGACAGAAGTCGGGAACACCGGGGGTCTTGGGACTGTTCATGGTATAGGGTGGTACAAGTGGTTCGAGGTCACAGGGACTTGGCTTCAACTTATGTGTTGCGCCCTCCTCGATCGTCTGTCCCTAATTTTGGAGAGTTGGAAAGTTTACCGGAAACTAATCGGAAACTATGATGCAAATTAAGTCGATATTCGTACTGGTGAATAGTCTAGTCGACTGGTGGCTTATATACATGTATCTAGTTCTTGTACTATCTTTTGCCGAGTAAAGACAAGGGGGGGAAAGAGAGTACAAGGGGCAATATAAAAGGAAGAACAAGGAGTGAGGTACGCAATGATCCTGCGCATTGTCTATCAAAGGAACGGAAACTTGACTTTGGAGTCTTCAGAGGTTTGGAATCGTGGAACCTCGGAATGTATGTCGGACATCTGGAAATTGGTTATTCAGCTTTGGGTGATCGGAAAGGTCCCGGAAATGGTGCGGGTGGTTGTGGGGTTTAATGTGGGTTTGTTTGGTGGCATGGGCCATAACATGCATACGATGTGTACAGCAAGTACGATGCATATGGTGCCTATAAAGTGTACAGTGCATACAACGTATATGGCACGTATGATGCATATGGCACATATGATGCATATGATGTGTATGGTGCATACAACGTATATGGCATGTATGACGCATATAATGCATATGGTGCATATGGTGTGTATGGCATGTAGGGTGCATACAACACGTATGGCACATACGGTGCATATGACATGTATGATGCATACAGCACATATGGTGTGTGTGGCATGTACAATGCATATGGCGCATGCGGTGAGTGAGGCAGGGAACAGGTGAGCACCTATTATTGCTTTACAAACCATCGACTCTCTGCTTACACTTTTTTGTGATTAGTGTCAGGGGAACACTTGATGCTCCAGCTTGTCTTTGCCTGAGCACCCATATGTGTGCTCTTAGCACATTATCAATGGTCCTCGGGCCTCAGGTTCAAGGCAGCTGACTCTGGAGCAGGTATATTTCCTTCACGTTCACCGTGTGAGATGGCCACTTTTGATCCAGAGGGGAGAGAATGGTGTTCTTAGCCATGAACAGGTGAAGTAATTCATTTTGCTCTCTCAATAAATATAACATGAATGTGGCATGTATGGATACAGGGACTTGGGCAGTGCAAGGCATATTTGGTGGCCAACCTTCCACATGTGATGCTCATATGCACTACGTCAACATCGACAGCTGACATGGCAAAAGTGGTCATGCAGACTGGCACATGGGGCATGGATGTGGCACGGGGGTGTGCTTGTGCATTTATATCAAGCTGAAATACAGCCCTCTTGGATGGATTTCTCTGTGAGGAACTCAGCCTTGGCAAGCCACTTGGTATCACTTTCATACTGGTGAGCAAAAGCCATCTCTAGTCGTGTGGAGTTCACTCACTGCCAGTTATCCTAGGAAAGACCAAGCTCTCTTCCTTGAGCGTCGTTATCAACTTAACTACTTTCCAGAAATCCATGCAGTCAATCTACTATTCTGGCTCATTAGCATTCTGTGTCCCTTTGTATCTCATCACCTGACCCTTGTGATAGGCATTGGAACAACTTAGTATTGTTGGCGATGGGAAGTCAGAACAGATGGGATGGAAGAGACTACAAGGTGATTATGTCATTGTGCTGCTTCTAGAAGTACATTAGTAGGCATGTGGACTGTATGCAACCATATACGACACCTCATGTGTGTGTGTGGTGTGTGCATGTCATATGTGAATGCATACAAGACCTACATGTGTGCATGCAGCATGTGCATGTTGTGGGGTTGGCCAATCCTGACCCTGACTGCATTGGGGTTGCTAGGAAGCCCAGGTGCACTTGCCTCTGTGTGTATGTCATCTACACCTAAGGCAGATGTGTACCTGGGTGTATCAGAGGTAGGATTCTGTTTACATTGGGGTTACTGGTAGCCCCATCCTGCCTCATGGGAAGCCCAGGTGTACCTGCTTCTGTGTGTATGTCGTCTATACCTAAGGCAGATATGTACCTGGGTGTATCAGAGGTAGGATGCTGTTTGCATTGGGGTTACTGGTAGCCCCATCCTGCCTCATGGGAAGCCCAGGTGCACTTGCCTGTGTATATGTCATCTATATCTAAGGCAGATGTATACCTGGGTATATCTGAGGTAGGATGCTGTTTGCACTGGGGTTACTGGTAGCCCCATCCTGCCTCCTGGGAAGCCCAGATGCATTTGCCTCTGTGTGTATGTCATCTATACCTAAGGCAGATGTGTACCTGGGTGCACCTGAGGTAGGGTGCTGTAGCTCAGACAACTCAAGCCCTTATGTGTATTGGATCTTAGAGCACACTTGGTTTAGTGAAGGATGCCGATATTGAGGCTGCATTGGGGGATGAGGTTACTGATCCTGAGGAGGAGCGTACTATGGGTTGTGATACTATTAGAGGTAATATTCTATAAATTCTGAATTTTTATAATAATAAAATATATTAAATTTCAGTATTGGGTCAATTTATACCCATTGTAGGTGGCAGGTAAGTGCAATACCTGTTGTGGGTTGTGGGTAAAAACAATACCTGCTGAACCCGTGGGTAAGAACAATACCCATTGTGGGTCATGGATAAATGCAATACCTGTTGAACCCACAGGTACCTGTACCCATACCTACGATAACCTGCTACCCATTGCTAAGGGTACAGGTATGGGTAGGCACAAAATACCTAAGGGTTACCTGTGCCAATCACTATAATGCCAAGGATACTGATGGGAGTTGGCCAAGTCCTGTAGGCCACTTTGGCTTCAACGTGCTCATGCGTTATGCCCTACTGTCTGTGCATGCTACCAATTTGAGACAGAAGAGGGACTCAGATAGTACTGAGAATGTTGGCCCAAGTAGAGGACTTAACAGGGGAAGGGAAAGTAAAGGGGCCTAAGCTTAGTTGATATCCAGAATCAGGAAGTATGTACATACATGCACTACTTATATAGGTTTAGATGCAAGATGTGGAATAAGAAATGTAGAACAATAAGGTATGCAGAGCATGTGGGGGTATTGTCTACAATGATCAAGAATAGAATGAAGGAATGTAAATGAGAATAGAACAATGAAGATAGGATAAGAGAGAGAGAGAGATCAATTAAAGTGCTCGAAGCGCTAGATGCTTATGGTGCACTACTACTATGAGATACATAGTAATGGCAGTGTCTAAGTATTAGAAGGGGGGAGCATATCAGAAGGACTGGGGTGTAATAACAGACACAGCCTTATGCACACAATGCCACCAGCCAGAGACTGTAGTGAACTACCTCAAACACTGCAAACGATTCACAGAGCAGCACAACCAGCTCAGACACAAGGCAGGAAAGGCCAGCTACTCCATTCATCGGCTGTTGGGCGACCCCAAGATCATCCCTGCTACCTTATTGTATATTCAGTCCACATGCTGCTTTAACAAATACACCAATGTAGCACCCCCCAACCAATGACCAAACCACAAACACCCTTCACTCCAACCTGGATCAGCTCTCTTTTTCTGCTGGTCTCCCTACCTTTGAGGGATTGGCCCTCTTATGCCTCCTTGCACTTTTTCTAGGGCTGAGTTGTTCAGAGGCAGTGGCACTACTGACTTTAAAGGGACCCTTCACTGTAATGCAGCAATAATTGAAGATATATGTAACACACTTGAAACATCTACAAAGATACAGGGGACCACAAGTGGAGTCAATGCCAACTCTATGCTGATGGTCACACAAACAAATCTCTTGCAGTTGGTTGCTGTCCATCTTGCCTATCAAAAAAAGTGGGCTTTGAAGAGCATCAAAACACATGCAAACCCCCAGGATTCAACCTAACATCTCCAGTCTCTGACTGTCAACAGCTCAGTATGCAGATGGCAGAAACCATTCATCGAGCATGTAGTGGCCTAGACCAGGATGTATGGTAGAAGCTTAGAACCACACCAGGAACAAGAAGTTCTAAGGAAATTCTGACTCTTACTGGGAACTCAGCCAATGCTATGGTTGTAGCCAAAAATGAGTCAACATGGTATGTAACTTACATTCACCAGTCAAGGGACCTGCTGTCTCACAAAAACACACAGGCCCAGATGGCATGAGTAGAACTCTCAAATAAGGAAAATATAATTTTTTTGAAATATCTCACCAATGGCTTTGTATCTTCTTAAGGAAAGAGTTAAGGGATATGTGGCCGGTGCATAGTTATATGAGGATGCTAGTCACTCTACGGGGCAGGGAACTCAATGTCTTATAGATTTGATGGTTTGGCAGTTTCAAGTCTATTTGGGACATTTTGGCATATTGGGGCAATTTTGACCAGACTCTCCTCCAGCGCTGGAGAACAGATTTCTTCCAGTTGGTCTTCAGGGCTATGATACTTACCAGAAGGCACTTTCTGAGAAGCTCTGGAAAGTCGTTGGTGCAGGTGACGTCCCCTCCGGCTGCTCTCTTTGCATGTTTGTCGGTTAGCTCGTTTCCTTTGATTTCCATGTGGCCTGGAACCCACTCCAAGTGGATGCACAGGTTATGGTGTTTGCACTTCAGTCTTCGGATAAGCATGTGGGCTGTATCTAGTAAATATTGTGCCAGCTGGGTCCTGTTGTTCTGCAAGGCCTGGATGACAGCTTGATTATCGAGGGCAATCAAGGCAGATCTAGCGGTTTGATGGGTTTCCAGTAGTGTTAATGCCAGAATTACACCGACAATCTCTCCTTCAAAGACTGTGTGTTTAGAGTCTTTGCCTAGCCTGTATTGAAGGGCCTGCCCATCTTGAGGGGTGACTGCCACTGCACTGATGCTGCCATTGAGTCCTGATGCATCTGAGAATATTTGGATATTGTCCATCCTTGTCCTTAAAGTACTGACTACCGCTGGCTTGCTGTCTGCAATGTGCATGGTAAATTGAGGGCACCAGCTGGGGTGGTGTCTGGTCGAGTCTACTGTCTCTATGGTATCTGGGCAAATCTTGTACCATCAGAGGAGGTTGTGGATTTCAGAGGGATGCAATTGGGGGCGTCTCTTTGAGCTGCATTTCACTGCTTTGTAGAGCAGGTAGAGTTTGGGCAGTGTCGCTAATCTGAGCACCTCCTGATGACAGGTGTTGTCCAGGCATATCTGGGTTAGTGGGATCCAGGAGTGAAGCTCTAGGATATCAGTGGCCGTCTATCTGAAGGCTCCTGTGACTAATTTGCATCCCAGCCTCTGAATCTTATCTATGATTTTGATATGTCCTATTAAACTGGTCTATCTTCCTGTCTTGGGGTTCTGGTGCATTGGGGTGTACCATACTGGGAGGGCATATTCGAGCTTGGGAAGCACCATAGATATGTAGAGGCACCAGACATGTTGTTTGGGGAGGCCGAAGGAGAGCTATGTGAGCCAGTTCACAGCAAGTAGGATGCCTTCTGCTTTCTGAATGGCCTGCTGGACATGTTGATGCCAATATAGTTCCTGGTCAATCTGTATACCCAAGAGCCATGCCTCGCTGATGTATTCAATAACTAGGTGGGTTTGTCTGTGTGCAAAGTTAGCCTACACTAAATCTTTATGCCTTGTGAGCCTCAGGCACTGGAACTTTGAAATTTTGGCTTGGGAGTTATGGGCTGCAGACTAGGCTGATTGCTTGTCCAGTATATCATTGAGCATTGTATCACTTTCTTCAAAGGTGTTGGCTATGGCCATAAAGAAATTGTCATCTATGTAGGCACTGCCATCTTCATCACCTCCTCGTGGGATGGCCACCAAACTATAGCTGTATATGAGGTAGAGGATCATTGAGGCTGTTTCCCCTTGACCAATACCATTGTCAATGTCAATAGGAAGTGAGGTGTAGTCATCAAAACTCAGCATGGATTTCCTGTCTTCAAGCATAGCCTTGAAGAATGATACAATTTCAGACGGGTATCCTAGCCTAGCCATGTTCTTGAGCAGCCAGTCTGTGACTGCATTGGGAAAAGCATTTGCTATGTCCAGGAAAATTATGTTTGCAACCTTCCACTTGTGCCATGCTTCCTTAACCTGGTGAGTCAGATAGAGGAGCGAGTCAATGGTCATCCTATTGGGTAGACCCCGAAAGTGGTGAGGTGGGAGCAGGTTGTGTCTGACTGTGAGGTATACTGTGATGTCAGTTATCACCCCTGAGATTACCTTTCCCATTGTATCATAGAGTGCGATCGGATGGTAGGCCTTGGCTATAGTGTAGTTAGGTTTGCCTGGTTTCTAGAGCACAATGGTCTTCTAGGAGTGCCACCTTTTGGGGAAGTATCCAGTGGTGAGAACTGCCAAGAGACAGGCATGTAGCAGGGGTGTGAGGATGGCCTCACATTCTATCAAGACCATGTTGGGGATGCCATCCTCTCCTGGGGCCTTGAAGGGGCTGGCTTTTTTTATTTGGTGGGTGACTTGATGTAGGGGTGTAGATGAATGATTTCCTCCTGAAGCTTCCTGTTCTTTGGTATGTATATCCTTCCTTCCCACATTATGATCCCCTCTTCTTCCTTCTAATCCTTCTCTCCCCTTTCTACCCTTTCTCTGACTTTGCTCTCTATGTTCTTTGCTTTCTGATTCTTTTTATCAGGTCTTTGTCCTCTCCTCTAAGCTCTCCCCTTATTGCTTAGAAGAACTCTTGCTTCAATACTGTAACTCCAGTATTGTCTCCTTCTACTCCCTGTTTATGGTCTTTCTATCTTGAGAGGAGGTCAGCTTTCTTGTTGAGTTGGCCTGGTCAATGCTTCAGGATAAAATCATGGTCTGCCAATTCAAGTGACTACCTACCCTGGTGGTGGTTCAGCTTTCTTGCCATCATGAAGTATTCTAGGTTCTTGTGGTCCAATGTTAAGATCGCATATCCGGCGCTTAGCTAGTGTCCTACAATTGCTTGAGGGCTTCCAACATCTTTCGGAGTTCCATGTTTCTGGGGTGTCGGATTAGGGAGGTTGGTTCGGATGGAGAGATGGAAGGATAAGGGTGCATGGGTCTTCGGACTTGTTCGCGGTATAGGTAAATTGACTAGTTGTTCAAGTGGTGCAAGGTCGCAGGGACTGGCTTCAACTTATGTGTTGGGCCCTCCTCGATCGTCTGTCCCTAATTTCAGAAAGTCGGAGAGTTACCGGAACTGAATCAGAACCATGATGCAGAACTAATTCGATATTCGTACTGGCAAATAGTCCAGTCGACTAGTGGTTTATATACATGTGTGTCCTTATACTATCTAAGGACAAGGGGGTAGGAAAAATACAAGGGTCTAAAACAAGGGGTGAGGTACGCGTTATTTAGGGTTGTCTAAGTATAGAACCTTGTTTTCCGAAGTGTCGGGGTCGGACATCGTGGTTTTCCGGTCAGGTTCTCGGAAAGGTGTTCCAGAGAGTGGTCTGCGTCGGTTTATAACAGTATCCCCCCTTTAGGGCTGAGCCCTCAAGGTCCTATGTCCGTTGAAGCAGTGATTAAGGCAGATATGATCGTGGAAGTGTTCGTGGGTGCCTTGTAGCTTGTAGGCGCCGGTATCTGTTTGCCTATAAAAGGGGGTTCTCCAGGGTTGGCGTTTTTCCCTCAATGGATGACACAAGTTCGCAACGGATGGAAAATTCTCAGGTTTCCTCCCGAACTTTCCTGAATGGGGGGTCCCCGGTGGTTTCCCGGGCAGTCCTAGAAAGGGCCATATGGCATTTGAGAAGTATCGAGGATGAACTGGTGGTTCTTCGGGCTCATGCTATTGGAGATGGCTTCCCTTCCAGTGAGCAGGTTCCTCGGATGTTTATTTTCTTAGATAACCTCTCCCTCCTGTAAGAGCCTGGGCAAGTCCCCATCCCTCAGCCTCCTGGAAGCATCTCCTGTGATCGCTCCGAACGGGAGCCCTTCCTTAATAATCTTGAGACCCGGCTGTGGGCTCAGCGGGTTCAACACCTGGGGCTCGTGGCCACGTCTGCCGATGCACCTGGAGGACCATTGTCGGGGTTGGAGGACCTGGGTGCTTTCGATCGGAATTCCACGTTTGTTTCTCTTCTGGACCAGGTCCAGGAGGAGGCGGTCCAATCCCGAGGTGCTATGGAGGCGGCTGGGGGTCGCTTGGACGTTTCGGCATTGTCGACAGAAAACCATCCAGAGGAGATGGCGCGGATCATGCATCTCATGTCCCTTTTGTTGTCGGTAGTTGAGGGTCAGGTGGAGCCTGGGTTGGGCATGTCACTCATGGGGTTCATGGTTCCCAATGACAGTGAAGTGTCTGAGGATCCTGTCCTCTAGTATGCATCTAGCTTGAATGATTAAATGGTTTTTAAAGTTTGATAAGTTATGGTGTCTGGTCGGTAGTGCTTTTGCCTCTACGGGCCCAGTTTGAGCGGGTATGCGTGGTGAAAGTCGGAGACTACTTCCTAGCATGTGCCAACTCTGTTGCAGGAAGCCAAGAGGTTTCTTCTTCCGTTCCTTCATACCCTGCCCATCTAACTAGGTATCTGAGTTGACAGCCATGTCATCGGTCAATCTTTGAATCCAGGATCTCCGCTATTTCGTATTCCGGTTCCCTGTCGATTTCGACTGGTGGTTGAGGGGGTACTGTTCGACCAGGGAAGGAGTTGGGGGTTGATAGTTCTAGCATGAATACGTGGAAGACAGGGTGGATCGACCGTATATTTTTGGGGAGATGGAGGGTATAGGATACCGGTCCCACCTGAGCTATGACTTTGTAGGGGCCTAGGTATTTTTCGGATAATTTCCGGGATGGTCTTGTGGTCCGGATGTTGTCCGATTTGAGGAAGACTCGATCTCCAATCTTGATTTCCGGTGCTTGGGCACGTCATTGGTCTGCAGAGGCGGCATACCGTTGTTGGGCAGCGGCTATGTTTTCGCAGAGTTCCTGGTGCAGTTCGTCTAGGTTCACCACAAAGTCGCGAGCCCTGGAGGAAGCCAGGTCTCGTTCGGGGTGGAAAGTGATGTCTGGGTGGTATCCTTTATTGGCGAAGAAGGGAGAGATACCAGTCGTGGCATTGGGGGCGTTGTTGTAGGCAAACTCTGCGATCAGGAGGAGGTCCGCCCAGTTGTCCTGCTGGTAGCTGCAGTATACCCGGAGGTACTGCTCCAGGGTTTGGTTCATTCACTCCGTCTGGCCATTGCCCTCTGGATGGTAACCAGAGGTGAAGTGCAGTTTCATATCCAAGGCCTTTCCCAGGGACCTGAAGAAGGCGGACACGAACTCCATTCCACGGTCTGAAGTGACGTGCGACGGCACCCCGTGTTTGGAGAACACATGGAGCACGAACAATTTGGCCAGGATAGGGGCCGTGATGGTGTTGTGGGTGGGGATGAAGATGGACTGCTTAGTGAGTCGGTCCACGATGACGAGGATGGAGTTGAAACTGGCTGACGGGGGTAGTTTCTCAATGAAGTCCATCGAGATGGAGTTCCATGGTTGTATAGGGACTGGCAGCTGTTTCAGGAGGCCATATGGCCGATGTCTTTGTGATTTGGCCTGCATGCATGTTGTGCATGATTTGACATAGGACTTGATGGTTTTTCAGAGTTCGGGCCAGGTGTATTCCTGTCTAACAAGATCTAGTGTTCGGTTTTGCCCGAAGTGTCTGAAGATGGGGTGGTCATGCTTGTTCTGCAGGACCCGTAGGTGGAGGTCTCCACTGTCGGGCATGTAGATGTATTGGTTGAGGAGGAGGAGGCCGTCCGGTGAGGCTGACCATTTCCCGTCGGGGTTGTCAAACTTTCCCGATGTTTCCACATCACTCCAGGTTGCTGCACAGATGTCATCATGAAGCCATTCTGTGTCCATTATCGTAACTGCTCGGAGCATAGGGAGGTATAGTGATGTGGCCCGAAGGGACAAGACCAGTTGTTCCATGGTGAATACAGGTCGGAGGTTGTGGGGGTTGACCGTGGCATAGCTGTTCCCTCCCTCCTTTGGGTAGACATCCCATCGTCTAGTCAGTGCATCCAGTTTGGCTCCGAGGCATCTGGGGCGGAAGCAGATGATCATGTTGAACTGTGAGAGGAATTCTGACCAATGGACCTGCCAGCGGGTGAGGAGCTTGGTTGTTGAGAAGTATTCCAGGTTTTTATGGTCCGTCACTACATCAACAGGGTCAGGGGACCCTTCTAGGTAGTGTCGCCAAGTTTTGAAAGCCTCATAGATCGTGAGTAGCTCTTTGTTGTGCACGTCATAGTTTAGCTCCAGTGGTGTGAATGTCTGAGAGTGGAAAGCAATAGGATGTATGTTGTTGTCCATTGGGGAGACTGTTGATAAGATGGCTGCGAGGGCATAGTCAGAGACATCTGTCTCAATGATGAGATGGGAACCGGGAATCCATTGGTTCAGCACAGGGGCCATTGTAAAGGCTTTTTTGAAGGTTTCAAAAGATGTCCTGCAGCTATTGGTGAAATTCCATGGCATGTCTTTCTGTGTCAAACAGGTTAGTGGGATCGTGATGTCGGAGTAGTTGAAGATGAAGCACCTGTAGAAGTTTGCAAATCTGAGGAAGGACTCTATGTCCTTGACCTTGCGTGGTTCTGGCCAATCCTGAATTACTTTGATTTTGTCATTAGCCATGGTGAGGCCGTTTGGGGACAGGATGTATCCTAAGTATTCCATGGTGTCAGCATGAAATTGGCATTTGTCAGCACAGGCATACAGGTGGTTTTTTTGGAGGCACTTCAGCACTTCGCGTACATGTTTCCTATGTTATTTGAGGTTGTCAGAGTATACTAGGATGTCGTCCAGGTAGACCAGCACTGATATGTTGAGTAGGTTGGAGAAGATGTCGTTCATGAGGCATTGGAAGGCTGCCAGGGAGTTGCTTAGTCCAAAGGGCATGATGCACCATTCAAAGGATCCGTATCGGGTGCAAAAAGTGGTCTTCCATTCATCTCCTTCTCGGATGCGGACGAGGTGATAGGCATGCCATAGATCTATCTTTGTAAAGATCCTGGCCTTGCGGGGTCTGTCAAGTAGGTCCAAAATGTGGGGTAATGGGTACCGGTCTTTTTTTGTGATTTTGTTGAGTCCTCTGGAATCGACACACAGTCGGAGGGAACCGTCCTTCTTCCTGGCAAATAGGATGGGTGCTCCTCCTGGCGACCAGGATGGACAGATAAAGCCCATCGATACGTGTTCATCTATGAACTCTCGCAGTGATTTTAGCTCACTCTCTGACAGGGAGTAGATCAGGCTAAAGGGAGGGGAGGTTCCCTCGTCGAGATCTATTCTTAAGTCGTAGGGTCGATGTGGGGCCAGGGTGTTTTTCTTCAGAGGGTCGGAAGGACGTCGTGGGGGGGCTATGGTTTCTGGTGGTTTCAGGGGGTCAGATGGCGATGGAGTTTTGAACAATATGCTGCCCAATGCCCAGTCAATCGACAGATTGAAGCAGGTGAGCCAGTTGTGTCCTAGTACTACCAAGCAGCTTGAGTCTAACAGGGTTACGAAGAAAGTTACGGAGTGTTGTTCCCCTTGGGGAAACCGGATTGGGAGTTCGACAGTTTTGTGTATCAAAGAGTTTGAGGAGCCATCAAAAAGTCTCAGTGGGATTGGTGTTATGTCGAGGTGCTTGAGGTTGTGTCTCAATACTAGTTCTAAATCGAGAAAGTAGTGCGTTGACCCTGAGTCAACAAGGGTCTTCAGGCTGTGGCCCGGAAGGGAGTCGGAGGTCAGATGAACGGTCAGCAAATTGGGGCTTGAGAGGGCGGATGCGTTGAGCCTAAGCTCTGTCGGCACGTTGATGGTCATAAAGCCTCCCGAGGTCGGTTCTGGTTTTCCCTCAGAAATTTTTGCGGAAGCTCGTTCCATGGCAGCTGTGGAGGAGGGTTTGGGGCAATCTTTTGCTATGTGGCCTTCCTTTCCACAAAAGAAACAGAGGTTGTTTTCAAGATGGCATTGTCGTTCCTGCGTGGTGAGTTTTCTGTCTATGCCAAGTTTGGGCAATTGTTGCTTGTTTGGCGTCTGGCTTGTTTATGTGTCTCTCTCTGATTTCCGTTCCCAGTATCGGGCATCGATGGTTCATGATAGAAGGCGGAGTTGTATTAGGGAAGGGGGTTTTTCTACTCTAGATATTTTGTCCTTGATTCTTCTAGGTAGCCTTTTGTAGTATTGGTGGCGGAGAGCCGAGTCGTCCTAGCATGTGCAGGCGGCGAGGCGGTTGAATTCAACCATATAGTTTGTGATGCGTTGGTTGTCATGCATGTGGAGTTTCTCGAGGTCAGTTTTGGCCTCCCCTTCTGGGTCGTAGGGGCCAAAATTGTTTCTTAGTTCGGAGATAAATTCATTGTGGTTGTGGAACCAGGAGGGTTCATCGTGATCGGTAAGGGCAGGCTTGAACCAGTCCAGGGCAGTCCCGGTCAGGTATGACAAAGTGTAGGTCACCTTGGAGCTGTTGGAACTAAAGTCATCAGGGCAATCTCGGAAGATTAGGTTGCATTGTACTAGAAAGGCTTGTAGTTTCCTTGGGTCGGACCCGTCGAAGGGGTCCGGGCTCCAGATTTGCATGGGAGGGGTCGCTTTCTTGGAGGTGGAGAGGCTGTTTGCTAGTAATGTAATTGCTCTGACGAGGTTTGTCGCGTTACTAGGGTGATCCAGGGGGTTCTGAGGTGTGGGGTTTTTGGATCCGATGGGTGGTGGGTGGTTCCAAGAGATGGGCATGCGATGGAGGAATGGCCTAGTGAGGCTTCGTAGTAGTTAGGCCCGAGTCTTGTTTCTTATGATGATCAGGAGTGTGAGTACGAATATACTGTTAAGATTGCATATCCGGCACTTAGCTAGTGTCCTACAATTGCTTGAGGGCTTCCGACATCTTTTGGAGTTCCGTGTTTCCAGGGTGTCGGATTATGGAGGTCAGTTCAGATGGAGAGATGGAAGGGTAAGGGTGCGTGAGTCTTCAGACTTGTTCGCGGTTTAGGTAAATTGACTAGTCGTTCGAGTGGTGCAAGGTCGCAGGGACTGGCTTCAACTTATGTGTTGGGCCCTCCTCGATCGTCTGTCCCTAATTTTGGAAAGTCAGAGAGTTACTGGAACTGAATCGGAACTATGATGCAGAACTAATTCGATATTCGTACTGGTGAATAGTCCAGTCGACTAGTGGTTTATATACATGTGTGTCCTTGTACTATCTAAGGACAAGGGGGTGGGAAAAATACAAGGGTCTAAAACAAGGGGTGAGGTACGTATCGTTTAGGGTTGTCTAAGTACAGAACCTTGTTTTCTAAAGTGTTGGGGTTGGACGTCATGGTTTTCCGGTTGGGTTCTCGGAAAGGTGTTCCGGAGAGTGGTCTGAGTCGGTTCATAACATCCAACTATATTTCAAATAGTTGCATCATCCCCTGCAGATAGTGCCTCCACTCTGCCAATGCCTGCATGATGGCTAGCATCTCCTTATCATGTATCTCATAATTCCTCTCCACATTATTGAGTGCCTTGGACATGTAGGCTACCAGTTTCCAGGTTCCTTGTTGTATTTGTGACAGGATTGCACCACTGGCAAAGTCTGAACTGTCTGCTTCCACTCAGAATAGGTCCTCATCTGTTAGGAAGGCTAGAATTGGTACTGCAGTTACTGCTGCCTTGAGGAGTTGGAAGCTTATCAACTGTTCTGGTCCCCAGTTCCATGGCTTGTTTTCAGTTAGTTCATGTAGTGGTTGGCAATGCTTGCAAAGCCTTGGATGAAGCGATGATAGAAATTGACAAAACCCAAGAATTGCTGCAATTCATTCTTCATCCTGGGAACTGGCCATC
>QLPI01024175.1:0-13289 GCA_003314275.1 Chroogomphus rutilus
TGTTTATGATGCTTAATTCAAAAAGCAGAGTTATTGTTCCACTTTCGATGGAGGCATAATCCCGTTCCATGCTCGTAGTAGTCGGAGAAAGCAAGAAAGCACCAAGCTACAGCCATACAGACCATCTTCCGCTCAAGCTCAAGCTTAAAACCGATTGCCCTTTGAAGAGATCGATTTTCGAAAAAAGCAGCAGTCGCTCCACCAAAGGATCCGAGTCCCCAGGTACCCTCAACTTCTACATTCGGATTCGAATTCGAGAACACATCGATGGTATTTGTATTTCCAAGTCCGCTCGGCTGCAACCGGTGTTCTATCTCCTCACACCACGACATCGAGCTTCTCTGCGTACCCCTCAGAGTCCTAGTCGTCAGATGTATCGTGTTGGGTCTTCTCCCCCAGAGGTTATGCTACCGATTCGATGCCAGGATGACGCGCATGTATAGGGTGGGGAGATCCTGAGACTTTTGGACTTATCCCTGCCCGGCGCTGAGTATGGCTTCGATTCTGTCAATATCGGTCATAGTTTGGGGTGGGGGGGCGTGACGGGTACCTCTGAGACACTTTGAGCGTCGGTGTTTGAGCTGGGGGCGGTGTCGGGACGAGATATCCTCGTGTGATGGACTCGATGCCTCCGAGGATCGGTAGAGGATGGAGGATGGAGGATCCGGGCGATACGTCGAGTGTGTGGTGGCGATCATGATGGATCATGATGTGGGATTGGCAAGGCCACGGATGTTCGATGGGAGTGTGTTGTCAATTAGAGAGAAGCCCAGGCCAATAGGAGCGAGGTATACCCGCGCAAAGAGGGAAGTCCGAGTCAAGGCGTGTAACAGCAAAATTGTGCTTTGTTGCTCACGCTGGTGCTACCGATTATCGCACCCGTTCATGCTCTTGAGCAGTCTTTCGATAAGTATAGACCTGGCGCTAAAAGGATCCAATCTCCAAGAGGATGAGTTACGTTTCTCTTGGCGCTGCGCGCCGACCGATGACATCTTCGATAACAGTGTTCTCTTCTGTGTCTGTGTTCTTGATTTCACGCCTGCGCGCTTCACGGATACGGGTCCTCCCCTCATTCAGGTTTGCCAGCCATTCTTCCTCTAAAGGTTCTCTGTAATTGGTTTCTTTCTCGAGGACGGCACCTAAAGTTTGACAGCAACAGCGGGTCCCTTTGGCGTTAGCTGCTTTCTACAATATCCTCAGGTTTCGGGTCAAACATTTTTTGGGCAAAGTACTATTGCTACTATCTTTTTTTTTCTGATAATTATGACCTAGACTCTCCCAGCCTTGTCATCTAGAGAAGCATACCAAGAATATTGTTACTATATTTATTGGAGGATACTGTTGTGCCGCCAAGAAATTTGATTTTCGATAAGTATACACCTGGCGCTAAGTAAAGGATCCAATCCCAAGAGTACGAGTTACATTCCTCTTGGCGTGCCTGCGGTTTCTCAAGGTATGGTCATTGACAGCGGGTTCCTTTGACTTTACCTGGTTTTATTGGTATCCGTAGGCTTCGCGTCAAAATTATTTTTTTGGACAAGTACTATTGCTACTATCTTTTTCTGATAATCATGACCTAGACTCTTGCGAATTTCCCTCTCTGAACACTATTACTGTTACACGGCCGATCTGTTCGTGGCCCAGGCGCTGGCTCAGCCACAGATCCGTATCAAGGACCTATTATTAGGACTTGCTTCGTTGCACTCTGGTAGTCCAGCTTTGTCAGGCTTTGGATTTCAATGCTCTCGCTGTGTGCTGAACAAGGATAGGAGGCAACCCCGGACACGGACGTGGCAGCAGAGTCGAATGTCGACGCTTAAACAGCGAGATCTTGCAGAAGGGCGATTTGACCGTCGAGACATTCTTGCACATTTCTTTTCTGGGCTCGGGAGAGTTGCCAAGCTTTTCTGGTGTGCTGCGGTGGCTGGTGGCACTACCTTGAAGGAAGCACTGTTGCTATTGCCCATATTAGAATAGTACCCTGCTGGAACACCTGAGAAAGGGCCGTCGATTGACTTGCCGCCACAGAGCAACTGAGGCAGGAGCACCGCGTTGCTGCGCTGCGCATTACGGCGTCGTGAGTATACAATTTCACGCTTCTTCAGTTATGGGTTCTCGCAATGTCTCACGGTGCTCAAAGAACGATTGCGATCATTGATTGTTGAACCCTACAGTGTTTACACAACACCCTCCCCCCCTAAAGTTGTTACGGCAAAGTTTCACCACAGGGGATCTGTGTATCCGAGTCGGGATTCTTATTTCGGTAAGTGGACACAGAGAGAACAAGTTGTGTAATGCTTGCGATACCCTTACCACATGAGCCTTTCCGGGACCGTTTTTTCTTTTCTTTCGAAAACGGGTTTGGTGTATATGACCTGGTAGAGCGTCGTCGGTTTTGTTTTTAAAAAAATCGTTTAATGATATTTTCATTTGTTCATATATTTGGTTTTGCCGTGCGGCTCAGTTATTGGTATCAAAGCAATGCGCAGGCTTAAGGAGAGATAATTAGCTCTTGGTGCTCCTCTGTTCGGTGCGATTTCCCGAGTTTCTGGTACCTTCGCACCTGATCCCCAGTTGCTCACGAGAAATGTTTGCGACACCCTAACCCGGATCCTTGAGCTCAATGGTTTAAGCCTTTCCAGGGCCAGTTTTTGGAAAAACGGGTTTGGTGTGTATATCACCTGGTAGAGCGTCGTCGGTGTTCAGTTTTTTTTTTTTTTTTTTTTTTTTTCGTTATTGTATTTGCATTTGTTCAGATGTTTAGTGTTACCGTGCGGGTTAGTTCCCAGTTTCTGGTACACATCTGTTCCGTGAGATTTCCCGAATTTCTGGTACCTTCGACGCTGATCCCCGTTTGCTCATATACAGCTCCGTTGCCGGTCTCGTTTCGGTTCCTGTAACTTCGTGCCATTGGAGCGTGCGACTCCTTCGTTTATGGTACCTTGGACCTCGTTCCTATTTGCTCATGAAGCAACGTTCCAGTCCTGTTCCTGTAACACTTCGTTAGGCTCATCCCTCCGGAGTTAATGAACCAAAATGATACATAAGATGAAGGTCGCCCTCATGGCCGCTACTGTTGATGTAGCGTCAGTTGAGGCTACGTCGGTTGTGGCTGGCTACCTCGGCCAAAGCACCGCCTGAGGCCAGAGCGTTAGCCATATTACCTAGTTGATTTTTTTGGTCCTGATCCTGGTTTCGAAGTGACGATGTTGAGTGGACCTCGTTCCTATTTGCTCATGAAGCAACATTCCAGTCCTTTTCCTCTACCTCCTCGTCAGGCTGATCCTTCAAGAGTTAACGAACCAAAATAATATATAAGGTCAAGCTCGCTCTCATGGCCGTTACCATTGATGCTGCGTCAGTTGAGGCTACGTCGGTTGTGGCTACCTCGGCCAAAGCACCGCTGAGGTCAGAGCATTAGCCATATTACCTAGTTGCGTTTCTTGGTCCTAATTTTGGTTTCGAAATGACGACGTTGAGGTAGGCCGTTGCCTAAATCTTCCCTCCGTCGGGCTAGATTATATGGCTTATGGTCACGTTTGGCTGTCATGGTGCAACATTTAAATACTCAAGGATCCTAATTTCATTATATTAAATCATGTGGAATCGCAAAAAATGTTGCCAATTGTGGCATACCTCAAATAATTCACTGGAATTTCCTAAGAAAATCCCAATATACCAGACTTATTAACAGAAGATAGTTTCAAATGAAGAGGAAATTTGAAAAATAATACATCATAATTGCATACATCATCCCACTTTCATGGTTGTTTGTGTCCAATGAAGTTAGTAATGTGTACGATGGATTATTTATTGCTGGTATAATGGCAATGGGCTCAAGGACTGGGAAAGGTCGCTCATCCGGGAGAATAAATGAGGGAAGTTATCCTTGCGTGAGCGTAGTAAACGTCCTGAGTGTCCTGCGTTCGGCATGGAGGGGGAGAGGGGGATGGGGGGAGGAGGGAAGGAAGCAATGAACCCCGGATGTAGCTGGCGCGGGGTTTTATACAGTGTTGCGTATAGCTTTTTCATGGAGGAGTTGAATCTATTCAATTAGCGATTAGAGGGAGGGAGAGGGGAGGTAAGCGGATTGGGAAGCTTGAAGCAGGGGACGGTCTAGATCAAGAGAGTGGAAGTCACAGGACGACATGTATGAGTACTTGAAGCTGAGTAGATTTTGCCACGAAAGAAGTGTATATCAAAGTCCCTCTAGGGCCACCGAGGTGTCATGGAGATAAGACGCAAGTTACGGGCAGAGCAAAGATTAATGTTTACGATGCTTAATTTACAGAGCAGAGTTGTTGTTCCACTTTCGACGGAGGAATATTCCCGTTCCATGCTCGTAGTAGTGGAAGAAAGCAAGAAAGCACCAAGCTATAGCCATACAAACCATCTTCCGCTCAAGCTACAACCGATTTTCCTTTGTAGAGAAAAAAAGCAGCAGTCGCTCCCACGAAAGGATCCTAGTCCGCAGGTACCCTTATGTAACCTCTATATTCATCGATAGTATTTCCAGGTCCGCTCGGCTGCAACCGGTGTTTCTACCTCCTCACACCACGACATCGAGCTAGCTCCTCTGCGTACCCCTCAGAGTCGTAGTCGTCAGATGTATCGTGTTGGGTCTTCTCCCCCAGAGGTTATGCTACCGATTCGATGTCAGGATGACGCGCATGTATAGAATGGGGAGATCATGTGACTTTTGGACTTATCCCTTCCCGGTGCTGAGTATGGCTTCGATTCTGTCAATATCGGTCATAGTTTGGGGTGGGGGGGCGTGACGGGTACCTCTGAGACACTTTGAGCGTCGGTGTTTGAGCTGGGGGCGGTGTCGGGACGAGATATCCTCGGGTGATGGACTGGATGCCTCCGAGGATCGGTGGAGGATGGAGGATGGAGGATGCGGGCAATACGTCGAGTGTGTGGTGAGAAGGCCATGTTCATTGGCGATCATGATAGATCATGATGTGGGATTGGCGAGGCCATGGATGTTCGATAGGAGTGTGTTGTCGTTAGAGAGAAGCCCAGGCCAATACGAGCGAGGTATACCCGCACAAAGAGGGAAGTCCGAGTCGAGGCGTGTAACAGCAAATTTGTACTTTATTATTCACGCTGGTGCTACCGATTATCGCACCCGTTCATGCCCTTGGGCAGTCTTTCGATAAGTATACACCTGGCGCTAAAAGGATCCAATCCCAAGAGTACGAGTCACATTCTTCTCAAGGTATCGTCTTTGACAGCGGGTTCCTTTGGCTTTACCTGCTTTTTACGGTATCCTCAGGCTTGGCGTCAAACATTTTTTGGACAAGTTCTATTGCTACTATCTTTTTCTGATAATTATAACCTAGACTCTCCCAACTTTCCCTCTGTGAACATTATGGACTCTTACAAGGCCGATCAGTTCGTGGCCCAGGCGCTGGCCCAGCCACAGATCCGTATCAAGGACCTAATTTTAGGACCTGCTTCGTGTACTCTGGTAGTCGAACTCTGTCAGGCTTCGGATTTCAATGCTCTCGCTGTGTGTTGAACAAGGATAGGAGGCAACCCCGGATGGACGTGGCAGCAGACTCGAATGTCGATGCTTAAACAGCGAGATCCTGCAGAGGGGCGATTTGACCGTCCAGACATTGGTGCACATTTCTTTCTGGGCCCGGGAGAGTTGCCAAGCTTTTCCGGTGTGCTGCGGTGGCTGGTGGTACTACCTTGAAGGAAGCACTGTTGCTATTGCCCATATTAGAATAGTATCCTGCCGGCACAACCGAGAAAGGGCCGTCGACTGACTTGCCGCCAGAGAGCAAATGAGGCAGGACCACCGCGTTGCTGCGCTGCGCATGACAGCGTCGTGAGTATACAATTTCACGTTTCATCAGTAATGGGTTTCGCAATGTCTCACGGTGCTCAAAGAACGATTGCGATCATTGATTGTTGATCCCTACAGTGTTTACACAACACCCTCCCCCCCTAAAGTTGTTACGGCAAAGTTTCACCACAGGGAATCTGTTCATCCGAGTCGGGATTCCTATTTCGGTAAGTGGACACAGAGAGAATAAGTTGTGTAATGCTTGCGATATCCTTACCCCCACCCCTGAGCTCAAGGGTTTAAGTCTTTACTGGTGCCGTGCGGCTCAGTTCCCAGTTTCTGGTGCTCCTCCGTTCCGTGCGATTCCCCGATTTTCTGGTACCTTCGACCCTGATCCCTATTTGCTCATATATAGCTCCGTCGCCGGTCCCATCTCGGTTTCTTTAGGCTCGTGCCGTTGGAGCGTGTCACTCCTCGTTTTATGGTACCTTCTGCCTCGTTCCTGTTTGCTCATGCAGAAACGTTGCCGGCCCCTTTCCCGTTCCTCTTCGTTAGGCTCATCCTCCCAGATTCAACGAACCAAAATATCCCAATCCCGGTCTCGACATGATGGATGGGTCTGGGATCGAAACCTGGAGTGACCATGCTGAGGTAGGCCGTGACCCAATATGGTTTATGGTCACGTTTGGCTATGCCATGGTGCCATCGTCCGCATAGAGAACCTGTACCCGCTAGACACAGCTGTGGCCCTCTTGTAGCTAGTTATGATTTTACATTAAAATAATCAAGGATCTTAATTTGATTATATTAAATTATATGGAATCGCAAAAATGTTGCCAATTGTGACATATCTCCAAGAATTCACTAAGATTATACAAAAAGTTAGAAAATCCCAATATACCACAGTGATCAACAAAAGATAGTTTCAATTGAAGAGGAATTTTGAAAAATGATACATCATAAATGCATACATCATCCCACGTCCGTGGTTGTTTTGTGCAATAAAGCCAGTAATGTGTACGAGGGATTATTTATTCCTGGTATAATGGCAATGGGCTTGAGGACTGGGAAAGGTCGCTCATCGGTGACCTTCCATCAGCGATCCCATATACTTCACCTTGCAGTGCAGGAATTCGATGTTCTGAAGCCCGTGGTCCCTCTGCAATATCCTCCACACTGAACATGTCCAAATGGGTTGTGCTTAAAGCATCATGGAAAGCTCTGACAGAGTTTCCACCATTGGTGTTGTATGAGGGTGGCTGGTCGCTCGTAGAGGGCTGAGACATGGAATCACTATCACTAGCGATGTTCGGAAGATGACATGGTATGACTGGTTGTTGTCTTTCAGGTGTCTGTATGTCTTGCTTCTCGTTTGGCTGTATCAAGGCCGGTTGGGTAGATGTATTCGATTCGGATAGGTGGAAGGGTGTAGTTGTCATTGGGGTTCGTGCTTGGAAGAAACGAGTGAGCGTATTCCCTCTTCGACGGGAGGTGTCTATATGGGTCGCCGAAGAGTGCAATTTGTGACGTCTCCTCAAGAAGAGGCCAGTGATAAGAACAAGTAAAATGCCGCCTATTATTCCGCCGATGGTTGCGCCAATCAGGGTAGAAGAAGAATAGGTGTGCACTGGGTGGGATACAGAAGCTTCGGAGGTAGAAGTTTGTGCAATAGATGTCGAGGTGATAAGAGGTGTGATACCTGATGACTCTGATGCGGGTCCGGCAGAAACAGGTTGGGAAGAAGTACTGGATGAAGAGGGAGGAGGCAGATTTTGGATCACTTCTGTTTGGACCAGAGATGATGTGTCTGTTATAATGGTTCCTGGGACCACAACCAATGTTGTTGTTATTGTTGTTGAGGGGTTGAGGGGTGCTGATGTGGGGTTGGTTGTTGAGGAGGATGACGATGGTGCAGGCGTTATTAACGTGGGCCCTTGTGGAGGCAGGAGTGATATAGAGGGGATCTCTGTCACATTCACGGCCCGCCTATTCCCATTCCCATTCCTCTTTCCAACTGTGTCAGTCATACCTCACGAGGAATGTGTTCAGTCTTGTAATATCTTGGCCGAATGAGATGCTCTTGAATGAATGGTCTGTCGAAATTATTGCAGGGATGGAGTATTCAAATGACTGTGGTGGGTAAGGAGGGGACCGTGTAGCGTGAGTCACAGCGTAAACCAATAAGTTCTTGTTATATTGAAGTGCGCCACCACCTCAACTGCACCCCATCATCAAGATGCCAAATCAGAACAGCCTAGACTCCCCTTTGCAAGAAGGTAGAGTTTAGAGTTTCACACCATCTTATGGAACTGCCAATAGTCTGCTCAGGCCTCTATCAACAACAAGATGGTCAACGAAGGCATGTGAGATAGTATATCTGGACTGATAGGGTCAGAGAACCCAGTAAATCTTGACGCCAGAATGCGCCGGAATGCACCACTTAACTCGAGGTTGTACTCTTTAATCGTGAAGAATTTGGTATTTACCACCAATAAAATGTTAGAAAATTTCAAGCATAGATTATAGTCATTCTTTTCTTTTCATCATGTACTCTGAGTGAGAGGTAGACAAAACTCCGCGTGCTTAGCGGTAAGAGGAGATAATATGTGATATCTATAGCTATTTGGCAACTTTGAGGGATAATTCAAATTCTCCTGAGATCTCATCTCATTTTCGATGATTTGACATGATATGCAATTATTTTATAAGATTGTCAATGATATAAAATTAGCTATGATTGACATATATTTTTTGTTTATGATAATTCCCTGTGAAGTCAAAATATAAAATGTAATTGATTTCATAAGTGATCTTTAGTGGTTCTTGTTGAGACTAGAGGCTGAGCGGGAGTAAGCGGAGAACGCAGGGTCGTGTCCAACGAATGGACTGGTAGTTAGGTAGCCACGGTCATGCTCGACCGTGGCAGTATATAATCTGTATAGTTGTTAGTTGTACCTCAGTGAATTGTCTATTCACTGAGGTACGTACCATTTTCGTATACCGAGACGTGCGGCAGCTTATAGTACGTCTATAGCTCCTTCGTCTCTAGGTACAGTTGTAATACATGCTCAGTGAATTGTCTATTCACTGAGCTCCTTCGTCTCTAGCTACTGCGCCTAATAACAACAGTTCTTAGATATCATATGGCAATTTTTTGATCTTTATTTGTGTCAAACTGAAGCTACAAATTGAAATTTCAGTTACAGTGACTCAAAGAATTGTCCCAATATTTTGCACCTTCTGGTTCATGGTCATGTAACATCACAACAAGGCCAAACATAGCCAATATGTTGGTGTATATAAGAGGTCTTGTTAGGGGCTATGTGTGAAATCAAGAATCATGTAATTTGATAATGGTTCCAAGGAGATATAGCCAATTCATTTTTGGGACTCATTGCGACAATTATTGTTGTGATGAGGGGTGGAAGGAGCGGTAAGAGAGAGGAGAGGATAGAGGAAGAGCGGGAGGAGGAGAGACCGGGAGTAGGAGTACGCGGGTAGAATGGCCGAGGAACATAGAGAAAGAGGGACCGGTACACAGAAACAGTTAGTAAAAACCCATAGACATATAACCGAAACAACTCACGCAATGATACGATACGAAACGGACTAACGATACAATATTCACGTTAAGCACCCGCGCAGCAGGAGGATCGAAGGGGAGACAGGAACGGGATTAGAGGGCGAGGCGCGAAGGAGAAGAGCAGGATTAGCAAAGGAGACATCTACAGTGGGCATAGGAATGGACTTACGCGATGAAGAACGACATACAACCATACCAGGATGCATACACGCAGGAAAAGATGACAAGAGTTAGAAACATTTCCAATTGGGATAGGATCCAGGCATAGGTACTCACCAACGATGACGAATATTTATGTGTACAGCATAGTTCAGTAGAGAGCGTGGTCGGTGACGTGGAAGGGCAATCAGAAAATAGGGCGGCGACCCTGCATCCGGATCGAGACCGCCGCCGCTGCATTAGGAAGGACTCATTTTACCGCAGTGCAACTCATTTACATATAAAATTAGATAGCTATGAAGTTATACACCAGTTCCAATCTCATCCATTTCTCGATCAACCGTTGAACTTGACGCTTGTGTGCGCAATCGAGTTCTCGAATTTACATATATTCTCATCGTTCTGTCGAACGCCCGGACACGCCGGGATATCGTCTCTAGGTGTAGTACAGATTAACTACACCATTCATTCACATACGCTTCACTGCATCGAGCACTCAACAGCCCAAACTTCTACTCTGCCGACCGCGCGCCGTCTCTCTGGACCAGCGCCTAAAGACCCTCGATACGCGTCGGCCAAATAAACGGCATATATACAGTTATCAGGACATACACACAAGATAAAAATACAAAATACATACCATAAACATTACGTATAACAACAATTCCATCCCGCCGGGCTTTTAACTAATAATTATTTGACTGGGTATCAGAAATACAGAAAATGCACAATTCAGTACTTTATATTGCCCCCCTTGGCCTTTATAACTTCTTCCACCCTTCTAGGCATACTTTCAATCAACCTTTTGTTGGAACCAGTTGCCGCATCATTCTCATACATGTGTCACGCACACACCGTATCTGCGTCACATGTCTACCGCATTCGGGTCACATGCACGTGATCATTGACACGCCAGTCAAACGCATCTTTGGGAAGGGACATGTGCAGATGGATTTAGTATATAATAAAATATGTATCAGAACAAATAAAAATACAATCAAAATTTCCCCAATATCTTTTTCCCCTTTCTTTGTCCTCTACCTAGAATCAGTAATCTATAGTCAACATTAACCAAGAGATCAAAAAAGTCTCATAATCTCTCTAATTCCAAGCTAGTTCTTGTTGACTATCCTTTTACTTGATTTCTATTTCACACTAGGGAGACCTTTCATAGATATTTTAAAAATCAAACAAAAAATAAACAATAAACAATAAAAAGGTTTTCATTATATTCCAAACAACCTCACACTGCTACAAGGTGTACTACAACTACCTAAATACAGACCTAGTCATGCCCAGCTACTCCACAAACACCTCTGAAACCCACAAAACAGAATCCAAACAATATACCTGGTTAACTGACTCAACAACCCATAGTCACATGTGCAAAGACCTGGAGTTATTTACCTCCATTGACAGCAACCTCACACTTGGCACTGTAAGGATCACCCTAACATCTGATGAGCACAGTGGAATACCAGATGCCAGATTGACACTTTCCAATGTCAAGTACAGGCCAGATGGGAAAGTGAACACCCTGTCAATACCATACCTGGTACAAAGGGGTACACAGCTGTCATACATGGAGAATGGCATCATACTGTCAAAGAATAGATCAACAATTGCATGGGGATCTATGGAAAGATTCACCTACTTGTTCTTTTTTTAATAGAGGGTCAAAAAACTGCCCTAATGAGTGATTATTTTGTTTGATTTATTGAGCAATGAGTTTCGATTGGACTCACTGGTAGATAATCCACAGAGCAGAGTTATTATTCAACTTTTGATGAAGGTTCGATGAAGGCATAATCCCGTGCCATGCTCGTAGTAGTCAAAGAAAGCAAGCAAGGACCAAGCTACAGCCATACAGACCATCTTCCGTTCAAGCTACAACCGATTTCCTTCGATAGAGATCTATTTTAGAAAAAGCAGCAGTCGCTCCACCAAAGGATCCCAGCGCGCAGGTACCCTTAACTTCTACATTCGGATTCGAGAACATCGATAGTATTTGTATTTCCAAGTCCGCTCGGCTGCAACCGGTGTTCTATCTCCCCACACCACGACATCGAGCTCCTCTGCGTACCCCTCAGAGTCCTACTCGTCAGATGTATCGTGTTGGGTCTTCTCCCCCAGAGGTTATGCTACCGATTCGATGCCAGGATGACGCGCATGTATAGGGTGGGGAGATCATGAGACTTTTGGACTTATCCCTTCCCGGTGCTGAGTATGGCTTCGATTCTGTCAATATCGGTCATAGTTTGGGGTGGGGGGGCGTGACGGGTACCTCTGAGACACTTTGAGCGTTGGTGCTTGAGCTGGGGATGGTGTCGGGACCAGATATCCTCGGGTGATGGACTCGATGTCTCCGAGGATCGGTGAGGATGGAGGATGGAGGATGCGGGCGATACGTAGAGTGAGTGGTGAGAAGTCCATGTTCATTGGCGATCATGATAGATCATGATGTGGGATTGGCGAGGCCACGGATGTTCGATGGGAGTGTGTTGTCGTTAGAGAAGCCAGGCCAATACGAGCGAGGTATACCCGCACAAAGAGGGAAGTCCGAGTCGAGGCGTGGAACAGCAAGATTTGTGCTTTGTTGCTCACGCTGGTGCTACCGATTATCGCACCCGTTCATGCTCTTGAGCAGTCCTTCGATAAGTATACACCTGGTGCTAAAAGGATCCAATCCCAATAGTATGAGTTACATTTTCTCTTTGGCGCTGCGCGCCGACCGATGACATCTTCGATAACAGTGTTCTCTTCTGTATCTGGGTTCTTGATTTCACGTCTGTGCGCTCCACGGATGCGGGTCCTTGCTCTCATTCAGGTTTCCCAGCCATTCTTCCTCTGTAGGTTCTCTGTAATTGGTTTCTTTATTAAGGAATGCACCTCAAGTTTGACAGCCACAGCGGCCCCCGTTGGCTTTACCTGCTTCCTACAATATCCTTAGGCTTCGGGTCTAACATTTTTTGGGCAAAGTACTATTGCTACTATCTTTTTTTTCTGATAATTATGACCTAGACTCTCCCAGCCTTGTCATCTAGAGAAGCATACCAAGAATATTGTTACTATATTTATTGGAGGATACTGTTGTGCCGCCAAGAAATTTAATTTTCGATAAGTATACACCTGGCGCTAAGTAAAGGATCCAATCCCAAGAGTACGAGTTACATTCCTTTTGGCGTGCCTGCGGTTTCTCAAGGTATCGTCATTGACAGCGGGTTCCTTTGACTTTACCTGCTTTTTTTTGGTATTCTCAGGCTTCGCGTCAAACATTTTTTTTGGCCAAGTTCTATTGCTACTATCTTTTTCTGATAATCATGACCTAGACTCTCACAACTTTCCCTCTCTGAACACTATTACTGTTACACGGCCGATCTGTTCGTGGCTCAGGCGCTGGCTCAGCCATAGATCCGTATCAAGGACCTATTATTAGCACCTGCTTCGTTGCACTCTGGTAGTCGAGCTTTGTAAGGCTTCGGATTTCAACGCTCTCGCTGTGTGCTGAACAAGGATAGGAGGGAACCCCGCACACGGACGTGGCAGCAGAGTCGAATGTCGACGCTTAAACAGAGATCTTGCAGAAGGCGATTTGACGTCCAAACAGTCGTGCACATTTCTTTTCTGGGCTCGGGAGAGTTGGCAAGCCTTTCTGGTGTGCTGCGGTGGCTGGTGGCACTACCTTGAAGAAGCACTGTTGCTATTGCCCATATTAGAATAGTACCCTGCTGGAACACCTGAGAAAGGGCC